>WWNC01000038.1:8855000-9145000 GCA_011125475.1 Melanerpes aurifrons | reverse complement strand
CTATACCATGGCACCAAGTGCCTCATCCAGTCTCCTTTTAAACACCTCCAGTGATGGGGACCCCACCATCTCCCTGGGCAGCACATTCCAATGGCCAATCTCTCTTTCTGGGAAGAATTTCTTCCTAACACCCAGCGTAAACCTCCCCTGGCACAGCTTGAGACTGTGTCTTCTTGTTCTGGTGCTGGTTGCCTGGGAGAAGAGACCAACCCCCACCTGGTTACAACCTACTTTGTGGTAGTTGTAGAGAGCAAGAAGGTCTCCCCTGAGCCTTCTCTTCTGCAGGCTAAGCAACCCCAGCTCCCTCAGCCTTTCCTCACAGGGCTGTGCTCCAAACCCCTCCCCAGCTTTGTTGCCCTTCTCTGGACACCTTCCAGCAACTCAATATCTTTCCTAAACTGAGGGGCCCATGCACCATGCAGCATAAAATCCCCAATTTCCTGAAGAATGTTGTTCTTTCATCTCTTATTTGAAGGAAGTCTTCTGGAAAGCATTTTAGCTGTGCACTAAGGGATGCCAACAAAGGAGAATAGCCAATAAGGTCTACTAACATTGATTCAGGTATTTTTCTAACTGTTGCTGATTGTTTAATATCCTTTATGACTATGCACTGTGAGATGGAAAATTTATGTTTCCTTTAAATGTGTAGCATTTTCCCTGAAAATGTGGTAAAGGAGAAGCTTTCTGTGGAAAGCCTGAGGCACAGGCAGATTATGGATCCTTTCTAAGAACTGTATTTCCTCCTGTTGACCATTTCATACCTTTGTAATTTGAAATGACCTGAAGGTCCTGCGAGAAAATGTAGAAGCAGGCACCCCAAAGAGAGCCAGGACACAAATCCCCAGCACTGAAGGTTATGTTTTTTTTTACTGTGAACTTAACATTTAGGGCTAGCCCTAAAGCTTTAAACTGTAATTGCAAAATTATTTCAGGCTTCTGGTTTTGTTATGGATTTCTTAAAGGAATATTGTGCTAATAAACCAGACACAGTCAGCTGTAAAATTTCAGACAAAACAGATCATATCTTGGCTTCAGGGGCATGCTGAACCACTGTGATAATACATCACACACTATGTTGTGAAGCGGGGGGGAAAAAGGCAGGAAGCATGCTTTAGAAATGAATGGAAGTTCATTAATGATCCTAAACAGAAAGGAAATAATTAATACTTTTCTTCATTTGTTGGCTTTTTCTTTTCCTACATGGTGCTAGGCCAACAGATCCTGGCCATTAGTTGCTTTGCCAGCTGGCTAGCAGCATCCAAATTAATGAGAGAATTGTCCAGCTCACCTGTTTTCTCTGCTTCTGAGCAACAGTAACATGCACTGAGATAGTTCACAGAAATAATCTTCCTTGCATGTTTTCACCACCTGTCACGGTCCGGAGACATTAGATGTCTCAGTCCGGAGACACAGTTCTTTTAAATATTCCCGTGTTGTGAAATTAAAGGCACAAACGAGGCCAAAGTATCAACAGCTAGACTATTTATTACATAAAGTGGACATAAGAAAGGAAGAGGGAGAAAAGAGAGAGAGAGAAAGGGACGAGAGATAGAGAGAGGGAGAAGAGGAAAGGAATTATATTACCACACCCCTCATTCCCCCCAAGACAGTTAAAGTCTGTGGAGGAAAGGTGCTGCAGGAGGTGTTGGGTTTGTAGAGAAACGCTGGTGAGGCTTTTGCTGGAGAACAGCTGTGGTCCTCTAGGGAGATGTTGGGTTGATACAGGAACAGTGCTGAGGCTCCTCTGGGCAGCCTGGGTCTGTAGAGAAGGGGTGCTGAGGATTTGGCTGGAGCTGTGGTCCTCCGGGCAGCTTCTTTTCTCCGGAGCAGCATCGTCCCGGCTTTCTCTTCTCAGCGGCCTGGCCCGTCTCCTGTGTTTTCCTTCATCTCCGTTTTTCTGCCCGTTTTTCTCCTCTGTTTCTCTCCTCCGTTTCTCTCCTCTGTTTCTCTCTACAAACCAGTAGTTGCTCAAGTCTTTTGGGCGGAAACCACCCTGCCCAGAAAGCCTGATGGCTGGGTCCTTAGGTCCATTGTTGTAGTCCGGTGTTATCACGATGCAATCACAAGCTGATTTGCATCCAGGATTGGTAGACAGGATTCACTTTATCTTTGTTGATTTACATTAAGAGAGACAAACTTGTCGTCTTCCACACCACCCCAGCTGCTTTGAAGAGTGGAAAACTGACCACATCTTCTTCAAGAGCCTCTCCAGCTGCACGTGCATGTACTTGGTGTGACTTTCATTAACGTATCCCCCCAAGGTTTAGAAGGAAGGTTTAGAATCTGAACTTGCTTTCTGGGAAGCCTCAATCCAATCCTATCCAACCCTACTCGTGATTTGGCAGATGGAGTCTCATTTGTGGTGAAGTCTCATCACTGGAGGTGCCCAGGAGGAGACTTGATAGGGTGGTTGGTTGCATGGTTTAGTTGATTAGGTGGTGGTGGATGATAAGTTGGATGTGATGATCTTGAAGGTCTCTTCCAACCTGTTCTGTTCTGTTCTGTTCTATTCTATTCTATTCTATTCTATTCTATTCTATTCCATTCCATTCCTTTCCTTTCCATTCCATTCTATTTGCTATCTACTGAAACTCCTTTCTGGGAAACCTCAATCCAGTTCTAGCCAACCCTATTTGGCATTTGGTAGGTGAAGTCTCATTTGCTATCTACTGAACTTCCTTTCTGGGAAGCCTCAATCCAATCCTATCCAACCCTATTTGTGATTTGGTAGGTAAAGTCTCATTTGCTGTCCACTGATTAGGTAACAGCTATGCTCCTCATCACATCACTCATCCTAAGTCAAAATGATGTGACCCTGTCTCTTTCACCATTGAACATGGCCAACAACATGTGCAATAAGGGGGGAGGGGAGAAAGGTGGGGGGAAAGTAATCTGGATTATACAGAACTCAAATCATATATCCAAGGTTTAAAAACAAGCAGTTGATCATGCACTTGCCCAAGAAGAGGAGGCAGAGATGGTCTTTAGTCCCACTCTAACAGATACTGAAAGAGTGAACTGAGAAATCTCAAGGACTATGAAGACAGCTCACAGTGAGCTGTGGAATTTCATGCTGATCTCTTTTTTAGACAATACAGGAAAGAACTAAGGTGAACCTCATTGATCACTCCTCACACACATTGCTAGAAAAGCTCTTCATAATGCCATCATTGCATATGAAACAAGATCTGGAGGTTGGGGAGAGCTAATGAAGAAGTATTCACTTCTAGGCTTCAAATGTTTATAAGTGCTAAATTTTAGGCAATTTCTTTCCAGATGACATTTTAAACTAATGAGGATCAAAATGTCATGCTGTCCTATGAAATGGAACATGTCCTCAGCTAAGCCAGTCAGAAAATTGCTATGTCAGTTTGGATGACCAGTTTCTCTGGAGAATGAAGGAATTGCCCACCAAGCAGAAACAGCAGATCTCCACTGGGTAGATTTCACACCTCTTTGGTTTGAGATCATGCCTCTCTAGGTTTTCTGTCTTACTAGCAAATAAAGGTGGGAAGAGAAGGGAAGGGAAGGGAAGGGAAGGAAGGGAAGGGAAGGGAAGGAAGGGAAGGGAAGGGAAGGGAAGGGAAGGGAAGGGAAGGGAAGGGAAGGGAAGGGAAGGGAAGGGAAGGGAAGGGAAGGGAAGGGAAGGGAAGGGAAGGGAAGGGAAGGGAAGGGAAGGCAAGGGAAGGCAAGGCAAGGCAAGGCAAGGGAAGGGAAGGCAAGGCAAGGCAAGGCAAGGCAAGGCAAGGCAAGGCAAGGCAAGGCAAGGCAAGGCTTGAAAAAGACCTTTGAGATCATCAAGTCCAACCCAACATGGTCTGGTCTGGTCTATTCTATTCTATTCTATTCTATTCTATTCTATTCTTCTCTACTCTACTCTACTCTACTGGAAGAAACCCTGAATTTTCAGCATTAGTAAATTCCAGCAAAAGAGAAGCTCTGCTTGGAGATTCATTTACTCTTAAAACACATAAGAAAAGACTCTATAACAGCAGTAAGATCCAAGGAAAACAAGAGAGTCTTGAAGATTAGGCTTAAAATACAACTTCTGCAGATGAGCAACTGTACAGAGTCCATGATTTATTCATTTATACACATTGAATAACAGCCTCAGGTGCTGGCAAATTACCCCAAAAAAAGCTGGTTTTGGCTGGTTCAGTTGGAGGGTGGGGAAAGACTCACAGAATCATAGAATTCGGAGGTTGGAGGGGACCTCCAGAGATCACTGAGTCCAACACCTCTGCCAAGAGCAGGATCACTTAGGTTAATCCACACAATAATGCATCCAGGTGGGTTTTGAAAGTATCCAGAGAAGGAGACTTCACAGCCTCTCTGGGTAGTCAGTTCCAGTGCTCTGTGACCCTCACTGTAAAGAAGCTTTTCCTCAGGCTCCCTGTGATAGGACAGGGAGCGATGGAAGTAAGCTGCAGCACAGGAGGTTCCACCTCAACACAAGGGGGAACTTCTCTACTGTAAGGGTCACAGATCACTGGAACAGGCTCCCCAGAGACCTTCAAGGCCTGTCTGGATGCATTCCTGTGTGACCTGAGCTAGATTGTATGGTCCTGCTCTGGCAGGGGGGTTGGACTTGATGATCTCTTTGGATCCCTTCCAATCCCTGACATCCTGTGGTCCTGCGTGCTAGTGATAAAAGACTGTGCAGCAGTCCTACCATTTCACCAGTTCATCTTTCAGCCTACATCAATGACAGGTTTTACAATCTCATGATGAATCTTCCACGCAGATCATGAGCTGGAGTCAGCCCTAAAAATAAGGGAACTTAAAAAAGCTTCTTTGTGGCAGCCGCCCCCATTGTGGTGCCAAGTGCATCACTTCATGTACACAACAAGGAAGATCAAACACAACAGCTTACAAGGATGTGCTTTGCTTGTTTATGTTGCTGTTAGCTTATTTTTGCTCAAACACATCCAGTGTGCCTGGAAAGCTCAAGACTGTGGCTCCGCAGGGAAAGGGAATGAACTGTCTGTACACATCCTTCCATAGGTTTATTACAGGACGAAAGCAAGACTAATGAAGTGTGTGTATCACATTTACTTAAAAGTTGCATGAAACCCCATTGTCACAGCATGTCACTGGCAGAGCCACATCCCAGTAATAAGTGTCACAAAGGATCAAAGTGGGGAAAAAAGTTTAGCCCACAATTCAAGGTCAACTTCACGCTCCTGCTGAAGCCTTCAGTCTGCCTCAGAAAAGGTCATCTCTGACTCACAGCTGTAAAGATTTCCCAAAGCAGTGAGTTGTTGATAGTTCAGTCCCCAGAGGACACAAGGAAAGAGCACAATTCTGTCACTAATTCAGTCCTGTGCTCTAGGGTAAGCAGGGGATAAATGTGAAGGAGGAACACTTGGTTTGGGTTCTCAGGCACTAGACTGAAACAGCGCTGAGCTGGGGGATGAAAGCTGCCTCAGAATATTATGCTGTGCAACATACACACGTGTGTTTCAGACTGCCCTTTCAGAAGGTGCTATTCTTCTGCCTGTTGTCAGGAATTCAATACAGAAACCTGGCAGTTTGTAAGCACCATCAATTAGTAATTAGTGTCACAGTTTTCACTCTTGCTTTTGCCAACATAAATCTGCTGTGACTTGGAGAAACTTAAACTAAGTAACACTGTAGTATGATCACAGGATCAATCAGGTTGGAAAAGACCTCAGAGATCATCAAGCCCAACCTGTTACCTAATACCTAACACCTCATGACAACTAAATCATGGCTCCAAGTGCTAAATCCAATCTTTTTTTGAACACCTTCAGGGATGGTGACTCCAATGGCCGATTACTCTTTCTGGGAATAACCTTCTCCTCACCTCCAGCCTATACTCCCCCTGGCACAGCTTGAGACTGTGTCCTCTTCTTCTGTTGCTGGTTGCCTGGGAGATAATTTGAAACAACAATTCAGCACTTAACCCATTAATGTTGCTAGTAGGTTTACCAAAAGAATGAAAAGAAAGCCACTTAAGTATATATGCAGTTCCCACTGGTCTAAATAAACAGTGCCTGCTCGTATCTCTCTCCATCTCAAGTCTTCCCATCTGTGAAATTAGGAATCAGCTCTCTACCTGCTTCACTATGTAGAGTTAGAAAGATTCTAAACCACTATGCCAGCAGTTCCAGTTCACACTATGGTTTTTCCTTATGCCATTAGTTGAATATTTAAGTTTAAAGAAGAAAAAAATAAAAGGTAATATTGTCCACATTTTACTCATGCAAAAAGATTGTGACTCCACAACCTCAGCCTCTTAGGATCAAGGTGACCCTTAGAAAATACCCTTAGCTAGAGACAGCCTCAGCCAATAATTGAAACAAAGAGAAAAAGCAAACAAACACTAAGTAAAAATGTTATCAGGTACCACTGAATGAAGAGTTCTCCCTGCTCTTCTTCAATTGTTCTTCTGAAGGGGATATGTGAACTTAACCAACACTTCATAGTATCATAGCATCATAGTATCAGTCAGGGTTGGATGGGACCACAAGGATCATCTAGTTCCAACCCCCCTGCCATGGGCAGGGACACCCCACACTAGATCAGGCTGGCCACAGCCTCATCCAGCCTGGTCTTAAACACCTCCAGGGATGGGGCCTCAACCACTTCCTTATCATTCAGGGACTAATTCCTTTGGGAGGACTCATCCAGCCCCACACTAGCACACAGTGCTTCCTGAGTTGCATCTTCTTGCCCTTAAACTCAAAACCTCATAGTACTGAGTGTTCCTTCTAGGACACAGTCTCAAGCTGTGCCAGGGGAAGTTTAGGCTGGAGGTGAGGAGAAAGTGCTTCACAGAGAGAGTTGTTAGCCATTGGAATGTGCTGCCCAGGGAGGTGGTGGAGTCACCATCCTGGAGGTGTTCAAGAGGGGGTTGGACGTGGCACTTGGTGCCATGGTCTAGTAGTCATGAGGTCTTGGGTGACAAGTTGGACTTGATGATCTTTGAGGTCTTTTCCAACCTTATTGATTCTATGATTCTAAAGCTTCACTCCAATTAGTACATCAGACTCGCCCCTGCATCCCTGCTGATTTGTACTCACCAGATTAGTTGTTAACCACCATATACGCTACAGCTTCATTCCACCAAGCCTAACTCCACCTGTATGCCCCCTCCCTGACCCTCCAAACTAGGGATTCTGAAACCTGCTGATACTATTCCCACTCCTGTTATGAAAAAACCCCAAGCACACCTGTTAAGGCATGTTTAAAACTCAGCCCTGCTCTTCTGAAGCATCCAGGCCTTTCAGAGCACCAAGTCAACTTCCCAGATGGTTTTGATGGTGCACTATGTAGCTAGAACACACCTAGCTCCAGAGAAAAACTTTCAAATTGAGTGAAAGAAATTAATTGTGTAAAATATTTGTATGCACAGCCTACCACTCTTCTGCTCTGGCACAAACAGTGCTGTTTCAAGGAAATGAAGATAAGTGAATGTGCTTTAAGAAGGGTCTGGTGATAATCCTTTCGTTTGTTTGTATGTCTGTATGGTCCCTACCAAAGAAAAAGCTGAAGCTGTAAGCAGCCTGCAGTCAGCGAGGCACTTAGCAGAGCTGAAATTACACAGTGTTACAAAAAGAGAAGGAAGCAGGATGAGAAATGCAGGAAGATCTCAGAGCAAGTATCTGTTAAGTGCTGCAATATACCATGTCTTAGACAAAGCTGAGATAAAAGTGCTAAAGAAAATAAGCTGCTTCTAAAGATTCATCAAGGTGGCAGGGGAGCAGAGTATCATTACACGTGGTACACAACTGGGGGCCTGATATTGAATGACTTGGAGTGAGTGCTCCAACCAGTGGCTGCGCACCTGGTGCAATCCTCATCAGTCCCCAGCCTGAGGAGGAGAAGGTGGCTGATCTGAGGATACTGATGACACCACACCACTCATCTTGGGGGAAGTCAGCAGTGAGCTCTCTGCAGATCACCTCCATTTCCAATATTAATTAAGAAAGCCTTTGGCCTGGATTCTTAGAATCATAGAATCAATAAGGTTGGAAAAGACCTCAGAGATCATCAAGCCCAACCTGTCACCCAACACCTCATAACTAAACCATGGCTTCAAGTGCCACATCCAATCCCCTCTTCCCAAACACCCCAGTGATGGTGACTCCACCATCTCTCTGAGCAGCAGGTTGGACTCAATGATCTCAAAGGTCTCTTCCAGCCTGGTTAATTCTCTTCTCTCCTCTTCTCTTCTCCTCTCTTCTCCTCTCTTCTCTTCTCTTCTCTTCTCTTCTCTTCTCTTCTCTTCTCTTCTCTTCTCTTCTCTTCTCTTCTCTTCTCTTCTCTTCTCTTCTCTTCTCTTCTCTTCTCTTCTCTTCTCTTCTCTTCTCTTCTCTTCTCTTCTCTTCTCTTCTCTTCTCTTCTCTTCTCTTCTCTTCTCTTCTTTCTCTTCTCTTCCCTAAACTAAACTAAACTAAACTAAACTAAACACCAAACCAAACCAAACCAAACCAAACCAAACCAAACCCCACCATAATTTAAAAGGAATACAAAGTAAAGAATGCCTGATCAATCATGCTGGCAACTCTAGGGAAGTTGTCTTTTCCATTTCTTGGATTTACCTTTCTGTGCCACACTGTGCAGCCCTGACTAATCTGAAACTGCAAATACCCTGAGTCTGGAGTCCCCAGACTCCTTGTTCAGTCTCATACTCAATGAAAATCGTCACCAGTGCAGTCATTAGTAAGAGTAAGTAACTTGCTGCCTGTGGATTTTTCCATTGCTCTCTGGTACCTGTCAGAGCTATTCATATGTTCAGTGGCAGGGATGCTTCCCCAGAAGAATTTCTTTCAAGGAACAAGTTACTCGCAGTGCCAGGATAAATCACCTTATTTGTCCCTTATACTCTGAACTAGACCTTAGCCCAAAATGTCTGCTGCAGGAAAAAAACCAAAGAAAGAGGCTCAGACATTCAATGGAAGTAAGAGATAATGGGTACTTACCAATGCATCTATATCTGCTTTTTTGAGCTCCCCAGTTGATGTTAAGAGAGGAGGCCTGAGTTTTAATGTAGCATAGGCAAGAAAACAAAACTCAGTGAGAATATTTTTGTCATCTAGGACAAGAGGAAATGGCCTTGATTTGTGCCAGGGGAAGCTTGGAGTGGGTACTCTGTACTCAGAGTGGTCAAGCATTGGAACAGGCTGCCCAAGGAAGTGGTGGAGTCACCATCCAACAGAGGTGTTAACATGGATGTTGAGTTGCTGGAACGTGCCCAGAGAAGGGCAAAAAAGATGGTGAGAGTTTTGGAGCACAAGTTCTATGAGGAGAGGCTGAGGGAGCTGGGGTTGCTTAGCCTGGAGAAGAGGAGTCTCAGGGGAGACATTAGAGGGGGATTGGATGTGGCACTTGGTGCCATGGTCTAGTAGGCATGAGGTCTTGGGTGACAGGTTGGACTTGATGATCTTTGAGGTCTTTTCCAACCTTGTTGATTCTATGATTCTATGATTATTACTGTCTACAACTACCTGAAGGGAGGTTGTAGCCAGGTGGGGGTTGGTCTCTTCTCCCAGGCAACCAGCACCAGAATAAGAGGACACAGTCACAAGCTGTGCCAGGAGAGATTTAGGCTGGATGTTAGGAAGAAGTTCTTCTCAGAAAGAGAGATTGGCCATTGGAATGTGCTGCCCAGGGAGGTGGTGGAGTCACTGTCACTGGAGGTGTTTAGGAAGAGACTGGATGGGGTGTTTGGTGCCATGGTTTAGTTGATTAGATGGTGTTGGGTGATAGGTTGGACTCGATGATCTCAAAGGTCTCTTCCAACCTGGTTAATTCTATTCTATTCTATTCTATTCTAGTCTAGTCTAGTCTAGTCTAGTCTCTTCAAAACACCTAGACACAGCACTTCAGTACATGGTTTAATGGCCATGAGGGTAAGGGGTTGATGTTTGGACTTGATGATCTTAAGGGTATTTTCTATCCAAAGTGATTCTAGAATTGTATAATGTGATGACAGGGAAAATTCTCACTGTGACTGTCAACTTCACTACACAGATGTGTTTAATAAACCCAGGCATATATAAAGACACAATAAAATGAAGCATAAATGAGAGCACAGACCACCAGTCCCCCATCAGGCTGCAAGCATTTCAAATGGATGCTGATTGCTTTCTCTTCATGACTTAAAGCACTGAAATGGCAGACCTCTCCATAAAGTATTTCTAAGGCATGCTCAGAAATCTCACTCTGTGGAAGAGCACTACTGAAGTACAGGGAAGCCACACAGTGGCAGTTTGATTAGGACATATATTTGCCTTTTATCAATGCCTAAAACCAGTGAGAAGTCATAAAGACAGGATGCTGCAAGTCAACCCCCACTTTATTTCCTTAACTTTGGGCAAAGGTGAGGTTTACCAAGTGTCCATGCAGTGAGAATGCTCAAGGACCATTGGGATGGTTTTGTTGCATTCATCCCAGCAAGTAGCATGAGGAGATGCTGCAGCATGGATCAATGAATAATGAGGGGCATGTGCTCAGCTCTCAAGAGAACCCAGTGCTATTCTCAGCTCTTCCATTAACCTGCTTTATGGTTGCAGGCAAGTGATTTCACTTCTTTCTGTTTCCTTTTCCCCTTTGACTGTCTTATTGATTTAGATTACAGGCATTTGTTTCAGGGATAGGCTTTTACAATTGTCTACAGATTTCTTTACTAAAAAGACTTAATTCCAGGCCATGTTTCTAGGCATTACTTGAATATTAACTTTGAAAAACAGCTGTGCACTACAGACTGTGAGGGTGACCACTGGGCCAAGAAAGTACAAGTCCATCTTGGTAATGTAATATCTGTTCCCTTTCTGTGTGACTGATTGTGTTGGGTTTGTTTATAAAGGGGAGATGCAGGCAGGATGGGAATGAAACAACAAAATATTGCACTTTTCAGTATCCACCTCCTGGGTGATCTAGTCCCTTCTGGAAGACCTGAAGGAACTCTTAAAGGTATCCCAGTTCTTAAACTCATAACACTAATGTAGGATGTGATCACAGTATCACAGTATCACAGTATAACTAAGGTTGGAAGAGACCTTGAGGATCATTGAGTCCAACCTATCAACACAGACCCCATGACTAGACCATGGCACCAAGTGTCACGTCCAATTTCCTCTTGAACACCTCCAGGGACGGTGACTCCACCACCTCCCTGAGCAGCACATTCCAATGGCTAATGACTCGCTCGGTGAAGAGCTTTCTCCTCACCTCCAGCCTAAACTTCCTCTGGCACAGCTTGAGACTGTGTCCTCTTGTTCTGGTGCTGGTTGCCTGGGAGAAGAGTCCAACCCCCACCTGGCTACAACCTCCCTTCAGGTAGTTGTAGAGGGCAATGAGGTCACCCCTGAGCCTCCTCTTCTCCAGGCTAAACAATCCCAGCTCCCTCAGCCTCTCCTCATAGGGCTTGTGCTTGAGGCCTCTCCCCAGCCTTGTTGCCCTTCTCTGGACATGTTCAAGTGTTTTGATGTCCTTCTTAAACTGATGCAGAGAGATGATGAGCTTCCCAAAGTATTCACAGAATTGTCAGGGTTGGAAGGAACCCCAAGGATCATCTAGTTGCAACCCCTGTGCCATGGGCAGTGTCACCCTCCACTAGATCAGGTTGCCCGAAGCCACATCCAGCCTGGCCTTAATAACCTCCAGGGATGAGTCTCCCACCACCCCCCTGGGCAACCTGTGCCAGTGTCTCACCAAGCTCACAGTGAAGAATTTCTTCCTGATACCTAATCTAAATCTCCCCTCCTCTAGTTTGTATCCATTGCCCCTAATCCTATCACCACCCAGTAACCTAGAAAGTCCCTACCTTACATTGTTTATTTTGGTGGCAACATCTCTTTTGCCTTCCAAGGATTGCCCACTACCTTAAAAGTCCCTATCCTGATGTCACTTTTCCTATTCTTTCTCAACTAATTAACAGCATGAACTCAAGTATTCAAGCCAAAATATTGGAGCTAGAATTCAGGACTTAGCCATGGTGATTCCATCAACCACTATCTACTTGGGTTTTGGGGGAGGGAAGGGGGAAGTGGCTGCAAACAGGGAACATAGTCTCAGGCTGCACCAGGGGAGGTTTAGGTTGGATGTTAGGAAGAAGTTCTATACAGAGAGAGTCATTGCCCATTGGAATGGGCTGCCTGGGGAGATGGTGGAGTCACCATCACTGGAGGTGTTCAGGAGGAGACTTGATGGGGTGCTTGGTGCCATGGTTTAGTTGTTTAGGTGGGTGGGATTGATCGATGGGTTGGACATGATGATCTTGAAGATCTCTTCCAACCTGGTCCATTCTATTCTATTCTATTCTATTCTATTCTATTCTATTCTATTCTATTCTATTCTATTCTATTCTATCCTATCCTATCCTATCCTATCCTATCCTATCCTCCCCTACCCTCCCCTACTCTACCCTATCCTATCCTTCTATTCTTTCACTCCTTTCCTCAGGTGCTTCAAAGGTTTGAGCACTGAGGCAAATGCACATATAGTTCCAGGTTTCAGGGGTCTACTATAGAAATCAGACTGCAGTGTTTGGCAGCAGCAGAAGCCTCCCTCCCTCTCAAAACCTCTAATGTTCCTTGGACCACCAGCCCATTAGTGCCTGTTTCTGCTTCTAGTCTGGAGGTACCATACCCTAAATTACTTAATGAAATGTCTAATGCATGTGGGCTGTGAAGAAGAGATACAAACAGTTCTTAAGGTTAGACCTCAGATCTTCCTTGAAAATCATTGCTCCAATGTGGACCTAAAGTGTAAACCAATGAGGTGTGCAGTGGAGAAGTGGAGAGATGCCAGAAAAAAATTAAGACCCTCACTAAAAATATCAGTAATGGGATTCAGAGAGAAAAAATACTCCAGTTCTGGAAACAAAATAGTGTGGTTACAAATATGCTGCAGATGGCACCAAGGTGGGGGCTGTTGTTGATATTTTAGAGGGTAGGAGAGCTCTGCAGAGGGACCTTGCCAGGCTGGACAGATGGGCAGAATCCAAGGACATGAGATTTAACACATCTAAGTGCCAGGTTCTACACATTGACCACAACAACCCCATGCAGAGCTACAGGCTGGGGTCAGAGGGGCTGGAGAGCGGCCAGGCAGAAAGGGACCTGGGGTACTGGTGGATAGCTGGCTGAACATGAGACAGCATTGTGCCCAGGTGGCCAAGAAGGCCAATGGCATCCTGGCCTGCATCAGAAATAGTTTGTCCAGCAGGAGCAGGGAATTCATTGTGCCCTGTGCTCAGCACTGGTTAAGCCACATCTTGAGTATTGTGTCCAGTCCTGAGCCCCTAAATTTAGGAAAGATAAGGTTGGAAAAGACCTCAAACATCATGAAATTCAACCTCTTACTACCAACAGATCAAGAGGACACAGTCTCAAGCTGCACCAGGGGAGGTTTAGGCTGGATGTGAGGAAGAAGTTCTTCATAGAAAGAGAGATTGGCCATTGGAATGTGCTGCCCAGGGAGGTGGTGGAGTCACCATAACTGGTGGTGTTTAGGAAGAGCCAGGATGAGGCATTTGGTGCCATGGTCTAGTTAATTAGATGGTGTTGGGTGATAGGTTGGACTCAGTGACCTCGAAGGTCTTTTCCAACCTGGTCTGGTCTATTCTATTCTATTCTATTCTATTCTATTCTATTCTATTCTATTCTATTCTACTCCATTCCATTCCATTCCATTCCATTCCATTCCATTCCATTCCATTCCATTCCAAAAGGCTTGGCATGAAATACAGTTTTCACACACAGCAGAGCGTTAGCACCTGAGACAGTGAATAAAATCTTAATCACCATTAGATGGCCTGGAAAAAATGAGATTGCTGTGACAACAACTTCTTTAAAAAGTGTGAATTCTTGTTAAATATGTGAGGACAACATCAAAGCCAGGGGATTGTTTATATCTTTTTTACCTTCCCTGAAAATTAAGGGAATATTTAAATCAACATGTTAATCCATGGTGAGAAAACACACTAGGTGTTGGTGGAGGTTGTATTAAAAAGGGTACAGAAAGAGGTAAGTGTCCATAAAAAAACAGCTAGTGTGCTAACAACTATTTGTTAGAAATGAAATAGTGTTTCTGGTTTTGGGGTGGGTTTTTTTTTGGTACAAGACTAGTATTATGGAATTGTTTAGGTTGGAAAAGACCTTTGCAATCATTGAGTTCAACCATAAACCTAAACTCTGCCAGCTCAGCATTGAACCGTGTCCTTCTGCACCAAATTACAGTACCACAGAATCACCAAGGTTGGAAGAGACCTCAAAGATCATCAAGTCCAAGCTGTCACCACAGACCTCATGTCTACTAAGCCATGGTACCAAGTGCCACATCCAATCCACTCTTGAACACCTCCAGTGATGGTGACTCCACCACCTCCCTGAGCAGCAAATCCCAATGATGAATGACTACATGTCTTTCAAATACCTCCATAGAATCACAGAATCAATAAGGTTGGAAAAGACCTTTGAGATCATCAAGTCCAACCTGTCAGCCAACACCACATGACTACTAAACCTTGGCACCAAGTGCCACATCCAAGCCTTTTTTCAACACCTCCAGGGACGGTGACTCCACCACCTCCCTGGGCAGCCCATTCCAGTGGCCAATCTCTCTTTCTGGGAAGCACTTCCTCCTCACCTCCAGCCTAAACTTCCCCTGGCACAGCTTGAAACTGTGTTCTCTTGTTCTGGTATTGGTTGCCTGGGAGAAGAGACCAACTCCCACCTGGTTACAACCTCCCTTCAGGGAGTTGTAGAGAGCAATAAGGTCTGCACTGAGCCTCCTCTTCTCCAGGCTAAGCAACCCCAGCTCCCTCAGCCTCTCCTCACAGGGCTGTGCTCCAGATCTCTCCCCATCCTCATTGTCCTTCTCTGGACACATTCAAGTGTCTCAATGTCCTTCTTAAATTAAAGGACCCAGAACTGGGCACAGTACTCAAGGCGTGGTCTAACCAGTGCTGAGCACAGGGGAAGTGATGATGGCTCCAGCACTTCCCTTGACAGTTCTACTGGGGACCAAATTTTTCTTAACACCCAGAGTAAACCTCCTCTGGTGCCACTTGAGGGCATTTTCTCTTGTCATGTTGCTTGTTGCACACACACAGGTGCACATGTAGCACTGTCCTTACAGAGGGTGTTCAAGGCATTTAAATGGCACCAGATGGCTAGAGAATAAAACAGCTGCTCTTCATGTTTGGATGTGTTTCTACAGTGACAAAAAAGCTGAGTTAACCTCTTACTTTCCCTCCCCCCAGTACATTGTTCCTGAAAGAAGCCCTCAAATGCAAAAGGAAGAAGGATCTGGTTCCAAAACATGTGTAGAGAGGGTGTGACACAAATACAAAACTTTGCTTAGAAAGAGAATGAAAGTTCTGACTCTGAATGGTTTTATCTGTAGTGTAATCTGTAGTGCAACTTAATCCTGTGTCCAGTTCTGGTCCCCTCAGTTTAGGAAAGATGTTGAGTTGCTGGAAGATGTCAGAGAAGGGCAACAAAACTGGGGTGGGGTTTGGAGCACAAACCCTGTGAGGAGAGGCTGAGGGAGCTGGGGTTGCTTAGCCTGGAGAAGAGGAGGCTCAGGGCAGACCTTATTGCTTTCTACAACTCCCTGAAGGGAGGTTGTAGGCAGGTGGGGGTTGGTCTCTTCTCCCAGGCAGGCAGCACCAGAACAAGAGGACACAATCTCAAGCTGTACCAGGGGAGGTTTAGGCTGGATGTTAGGAAGAAATTCTTCCCAGCAAGAGAGATTGGCCATTGGAATGTGCTGCCCAGGGAGGTGGTGGAGTCACCATCACTGGAGGTGTTTAAGCAGAGACTGGATGAGGCAATTGGTGCTTGGTGCCATGGTTTAGTTGATCAGATGGTGTTGGGTGATAGGTTGGACTCTATGAACTCAAAGGTCTCTTCTAACCTGGTTAATTCTATTCTATTCTGTTTGCTCCCACAGGGCAAAGGTGTGAGTGATGCTGTATGATTTTCCTGGTGTCTTTCAGCCTGCACCCATGCAAGCCAGTCAAGTACTGATTCCATCAAAAACACAGCAATGTGCTAAAAAAAAAGAAAGCCTAAGGAATACAGCTGTGGCAGAATTCACAGACTGGGGGTGCTGGAGCACTGGGAGAGGCTGCACAGAGAGGTTGTGGAGTCTCCTCCTCCACCAGAATGCATTCCTGTGCAGCCTGGTCTGGGTGATCCTGCTTTGGCAGAGGGGTTGGACTGGATGATCGCTGGAGGTCCCTTCCAAACTCTAACATCCTCTGATTCTGTAGCTGACAGGATGAAACCTTGGCCTGCCTCAATGACAACACTTTAATCATCTTTTTAGATGATTTGAGGCAAAGTTTCTTCTCCAGATGTTAGGACCAGAATTGTTACAAAGATTCTCTCTTCTGTGGCAAAGACGAAGCGATAGGCTGTCTTCCTGCAGCTCCTGAGCTGTAATTCAACTGGATTAGACCATTTAAAGAAATCCTGCTTTAAATTATTCATGTGATTGATTCAGTGCCCTGTGAGATAAATGCCAAAGAATATTCTCCCCCCCCACCCCAACCCCCATTATGTCAAAGCCATAATTGGTGCAGTTTGAGAACAATGCATACAGTTGCAAGAGAAGAGGAAAAGAAAGTGTTATTAATTGAGGCAAGGAAGTCACACAGGAACATTTTAAAGTATAATTTAATATCCAATTAGAACACAATAAAGAATCTTTTCTCCCTGCTGCTGACTAGAAGCTGTTGATGTTGTCATGTGCATAATTTAATACATGGAATCAATTCAAAGAAGATGACATGGGGTCGTCAGGCAAGTTTTCACCTTCCTTACCTACCCTTTGACACCAAACAGGCATCTGCCCGTAAATGAATACTTGCAACCTTCTGCAGCGGTGCAAGTCTGTTTCCTAATGACTTACATGACTCATTAGAATGTGGTGACAGTGTCAAGTTCTATCAAAGAATGTCAAATTGCTTGAATCATGCCTGATTCGTGCAGACCTAACCCAGTCTGGGTGAGGTAATCTAACACGACATGGAAGCTGACACAGTATCAGAGAGGTCATTACAAAATGACATGGGTAGGCTGGTGAGTGAGAAGCTCAACAAGAGCCAGCAGTGAGCACTTGCAGCCCAGAAAGCCAATCACATCCTGGGCTTCAGCAAGGGAAGCAGAGCCAGCAAGTCAAGGGAGGTGATTCTCCCCCTCTACTCTACTCTGGTGAGACTCCACCTGGAGTACTGTGTCCAATTCTGGGCCCTTCAGTTTAGGAAAGATGTTGAGTTGCTGGAAGGTGTCCAGAGAAGGGCAACAAAGCTGGGGAGGGGTCTGGAGCACAACCCTGTGAGGAGAAGCTGAGGGAGCTGGGGTTGCTTAGCCTGGAGGAGAGGAGACTCAGGAGAGATCTTCTTGCTCTCTACAGCTACCTAAAGGGAGGTCTTAGCCAGGTAGGGGTTGGTCTCTTCTCCCAGGCAACCAACACCAGAACAAGAGGATACAGTCTCAAGATTTGCCAGGGGATGTTCAGGCTGGATGTTAGGAAGAAATTCTTCCCAGAAAGAGAGATTGCCCATTGGAATGTGCTGCCCAGGGAGGTGGTGGAGTCACCATCCCTGCAGGTGTTTAGGAAGGGACTGGATGGGGTGCTTGGTGCCATAGTTTAGTTGATTAGATGGTGTTGGGTGATAGATTAGACTTGATCTCAACATCCTTCTTAAACTAAGGGGTACAGAACTGGATGTGAAAGGTATTTGCAAAACATTTTAAAGCCATTTATCAAATCAAATTAGCAACCTCTGTGGGGTATGGTTTATAACTTGGGGAAACAAACCACAACCTTTCTCTTGTGTGGCTCACTGTGCATCTCACTTCTTTTCAAGTGGCAGCACCCACTGTTCAGCCTAACACTGGAAAGCAAACCAGGCCCTTTCTATCTATTTCTAATTCCTACAGAGCCACCTGTCTGTTACACATCCCACCCTTAGCATTTTTATCTTCATTAGCAATTGCCTTGTCAGTATTCCCTGCCCCACCCCCCAAAAAATAGCTCAAAAATGAATACCTTTTTAGTAACAAACTCAGCTGTCTCAGCTGTGTCTGTCAAATTGATATGTGCCATCTTTATTTAGAAAACTAAGTCATGTTGTTCCATCAGTGCATATAAATATTGATGCTTTATGTAAATGCACTGGAGAAATCCTTGGAATTTGTGCTCCTTGGCTGCAGAGTGGAATTGTGGTTTGAAGATGTTTAGGACAAGATGGGAGTGGCTGTATGTCTAATACTTTCAAAATAATATACACCACTCTCTACTTTTTGCTTCATAAAATCTCTTTTCATACTAATATCAAGGGATAGAGACATCTTATTCTTAAACAGAAGTCATTCTGCTTCAGAAGTGGAAACTTCATATTATTCTGTATAAAGGAGGAGTCAGGATTGAGGATATTGAGTCCATCATCAGTAAGTTTGCAGATGACACCAAGCTAGGGGTTGGTGTTTATCGGCTAGAGGGTAGGAGAGCTTTGCAGAGGGACCTTGACAGGCTGGACAGATGGGCAGAGTCCAAGGGCATGAGATTGAACACATCCAAGAGCTGGGTTCTACACATTGACCAGAACAACCGCATGCAGTGCTACAGGCTGGGGTCAGAGTGGCTGGAGAGCATCCAGGCAGAAAGAGACCTGGAGGTGCTGGTTGATAGTAGGCTGAGCATGAGCCTGCAGTGTGCCCAGGTGGCCAAAAAGGCCAATGGCATCCTGGCCTGGACCGGGAATAGTTTGTCCAGCAGGAGCAGGGAGGTCATTCTGCCCTGCACTCAGCACTGGTTAGGCCACACCTTGAGTCCTGTGTCCAGCTCTGGGCTCCTCAGTTTAGGAAGGATGTTGACTTACTGGAGCGTGTCCAGAGAAAGACAACAAAGCTGGAGAGGGGTCTAGAGCCCAGACCTATGAGGAGAGGCTGAGGGATCTGGGGTTGCTTAGCCTGTAGAAGAGGAGGCTCAGGGAAGCCCTTCTTGCTGTCTACAACTACCTGAAGCCAGGTGGGGGTTGATCTCTTCTCCCAGGCAAGCAGCACCAGAACAAGAGGACACAGTCTCAGGCTGTGCCAGGGGAGGTTTAGGTTGGATGTTAGGAAGAAATTCTTCATAGAAAGAGAGATTGCCCATTGGAATGTGCTGTCCAGGGAGGTGGTGGAGTCACCATCACTGGAGGTGTTTAGGAAGAGACTTGACGGGGTGCTTGGTGCCATGGTTCAGTTGATTAGATGGTGTTGGGTGATAGGTTGGACTCGATGATCTTGAAGGTCTCTTCCAACCTGGTTAATTCTATTCTATTCTATTCTATTCTATTCTATTCTATTCTATTCTATTCTATTCATGATCTCCTTGATTGTGTCATGAAGATTAAAAGAGTGAATCTTCTAGAGAAGGATCTCTATCTACAGAGTAATTAACCTTCAGACTGTTAACATATTATGTCAGAAAACACTTTTGGGTCCTGCTTTCCAAGGCAACACTAATAGATTCTTCAAAGGAAGCTAATTTAGGAAATTATTAGTGGAATGTAGGAATTTTGCACTCATCTCAATATGTGAAAAATGTGTAAGACTATCTGCACCTTCAAAAGATTTGTCAGCTTGACCCTGGCAGAGAAATCAGCAGGATCCAACAGCTTTTCCTGAGGAACAATAAGAAACACCTAATTTGTACATTTCTTTGATGTTGTTGATTCATAGAGTGGCTTAGGTCTCTTAGGTCCCTGCCTTAGAGGTCATCTATTCCAAACTGCTTGCCACGAGCAGGGATGCCTCTCAACTAGACTTGACTGCTCAAGGCCTCATCCAGCCTGGCCTTGAACACCCCCAGGGAGGAGGCAGCCTCAGCTCCCCTGGACATCCTGTTCAAGAGTCTCACTGCCCTTGTACTGGCAAACTTCTTCCTCAAATGAATAGAATAGAATAGAATAGAATAGAATAGAATAGAATAGAATAGACCAGACCAGACCAGACCAGACCAGACCAGACCAGGTTGGAAGAGACCTTCCAGATCATCACATCCAACCTATCATCCAACACCACCTAATCAACTAAACCATGCAACCAAGCACCCCATCAAGTCTCCTCCTGAACACCTCCAGTGATGGTGACTCCACCACCTCCCCAGGCAGCCCATTCCAATGGGCAATCCCTCTTTCTGTGTAAAACTTCCTCCTGACCTCCAGCCTGAACCTCCCCTGGTGCAGCCTGAGACTGTGTCCTCTTGTTCTGGTGCTGGCTGCCTGGGAGAAGAGACCAACCTCTGCCTGTCTGCAACCTCCCTTCAGGTAGTTGTAGAGAGCAATAAGGTCACCCCTGAGTCTCCTCTTCTCCAGGCTAAGCAGCCCCAGCTCCTAATTTTACACAGTATATAAATAGCAAACATATCAGCTTCTAACTCACACAGACCAGATTCTGGGTATCCCTTCCAATCTGAAAAGCAACTTAATCCCCTGAAGAGTTTCCTTGGGGAGTTCATATCTTCGGTAAGCAGGTAAACCCATGCTAGCTCACAAGAGATTGGGTGGCTGGAGAGCGAGATTTCTCTCTCTCACAGCCCATGGAAATAATTAAAATAAGCACCAATTCCATTCCCCTCCTCAAGAAAAAAAAAATATAATAATCAAAGACCTGAAAAACATTCTGCAAAATGAGATTCTTCCTTTCTAATTAGTCCTACTCAGCAGCTCCTTATCAGAGAACCACTGTACAGACATTCCGTGGGAGTGCTTTCAACGTTTCTGAATTGGCTTGATAAGTAACTGGAGTTAGGCATGCCTGACAATAAAGATTTTCTGTTCTGCCCAAAGTGACAAACAGCATATGTTAGAGCTTCATCTGTCTGTTTGCTGTGTTGGGTTTTTAATAGCTGGCTGTTCCTTCCAGGGGAAGCATACCGGTGTGCACAGTTTCTAAGGGAAGCCATCAACAGGCTGCTTTAGAAGAGCTGGCAGTCTGCTTTTGGAGGGAGTTTCTTTCATTGCTATAAGGGAGAGGAGCTTGAAAGAGCAGACAAAGAGAAAATATTAACATACAGAAGTCAAGGTAATTTATATCCTACAGCTTCAAAGCTGTTGAGGAGTCCTCTGCATCTCCGTACGAGGAGAGACTGAGGGAGCTGGGGCTCTCTAGCTTGGAGAAGAGGAGATTGAGAGGTGACCTCATCAAATAGTGTGGCCAGCAGGAGCAGGGAAGCCATTGTGCCCCTATACTCAGCACTGGTTCAGCCACTCTTTGAGTATTGTGTCCAGTTCTGGGCCCCTGAATTTAAGAAGGACATTGAGACACTTGAACGTATCCAGATAAGGGCAACAAGGCTGGGGAGGGGTCTGGAGCACAGCCCTGTGAGGACAGGCTGAGGGAGCTGGGGTTGCTTAGCCTGGAGAAGAAGAGGCTCAGGGGAGACCTTATTGCTGTCTACAACTATCTGAAAGGAGGTTGGAGCCAGGAGGGGCTTGGTCTCTTCTCCCAGGCAACCAACACCAGAACAAGAGGACACAGTCTCAAGCTGTGCCAGGGGAGGTTTAGGCTGGAGGTGAGGAGGAAGTTCTTCACAGAGGGAGTTGTTACCCATTGGAATGTGCTGCCCAGGGAGGTGGTGGAGTCACCATCCCTGGAGGTGTTCGAAAGGGGACTGAACATGCCACTTGGTACCATGGCTTAGTAGTCATGAGGTGTTGGGTCATAGGTTGGATGATCTTTGAGGCCTTTTCCAACCTTATTGACTCTATGATTCTATGTTTATAAATATGTAAAGAGTGAGTCCTGAGAGGAGGGAACCAGGCTCTGCTGGGTGGTGCCCAATGACAGCACAAGGGGCAGTGGTGGAAGTTGAGGCATAGGAAGTTTCATGTAAATATCATAGAATCATGGAATCAATAAGGCTGGAAAAGACCTCAGAAGTCATTAAGACCAACTTATCACCTAAACACCTCATGACAACTAAACAATGGCTTCAAGTGCCACATCCAATCCTGTTTTCAACACCCCCAGGGATGGTGTCTTCACCACCTCCCTGGGCAGCACGTTCCCATGGCCAGGAAAATGTTTTCACTGTGAGGGTGACAGAGCACTGGAACAGGCTGCACAGGGAGGTTGTGGAGTCTCCCTCTCTGGAGATATTCAAATTCCCCTGGATGCCTTCCTGTGTGATCTGGTGTAGGTGATTCTGCTCTGGCAGGGGGGTTGGACTGGATGAGCTTTTGAGGTTCCCTTCCAGCCCCTGAAATTCTCTGATTTTTGTGATCATTAATGCTGAATTTTAGAAAGACAAATCACTCTGCAGGAAGAAAGTCAGAATCATGCCAGTAGCCAGAAGCGGCAAACACTGAGCTGAACTCCTCTGGCAGGAAAGCTTCTGTACAGCACTCTGTGAGTTAACTACTTGTGATGCTGTGTGCAAGCAACCAGGCACAGCACAGGGGTCATGACGCCAGCCTTGGCCCCCTCCCTGGGCCACCTCACCAGCTGAGGGCAGGTTATGCCTCCGCTATAAACTGGATAACAACTTACTAGAAGTTTCCCTAAATGTTGTGCTTTCCAAAGTCAAGTTTTCACCTGCAAATAGATTTTCTAAATGTCAGGCTTTATCCTGAATCAACTGGCAACAAGAAGCAGGAACTGAGCAAATTAAGCTCATGACCTCAAATAGAGCTAAACTTTCCAGTATGATGCTGGTTGATTTTTCCTCAGTCCCTGAAAAATCCTGGGTGAGGATAACATTTTAAACGAGAAATATTTGTGGTGTGGTTTTCTTTTTTTACTTCCAAAAAATAAATATGAAATAGATTAAATAATTTTTGGAGCACGTATAGATACCCAGATTATTTGCACAGAACCAGGGAATTGTCAGGGGTGGAAGGGACCTCAAGGCTCAGCCAGTTCCAACCCCTCTGCCATGGGCAGGGACACCTCACACTACTGCTCACAGCCACATCCAGTCTGGCTGCAAAAACTTCCAGGCATGAGGCTTCCACCACCTCCCTGGGCAACCTGTGCCAGTCTCTCAGCACCCTCATGGGGAAGAACTTCTTTCTAACATCCAATCTCAATCTACCCAGTTCTAGTTTGTTCTATTCCCCCCAGCCCTATCATTCCCTGACACCCTCAAAAGTCCCTCCCCAGCTTTCTTGGAGCCCCCTGCAGATACTGGAAGGCCACAATTAGGTCTTCTCAGAGCCTTTTCTTCTCCAGACTGAACAGCCCCAACTCCCTGAGTCTGTCCTCATAGCAGAGCAGCTCCAGCCCTCTGCTCATCCTCATGGCCCTTCTCTGGACACCTTCCAGCACCTCCAGATCCTTCCTGTAATAAGGGCCCATTTTAAGTGCAAACATTCCTTTTCTTTTCTTAAGCTTTGCAAATCCCTTCATTGTTTCTGCTGTGTGAACTATGCTTTGAACAGGATGCTGGCATCTGACTTCTTGCTTGTAATGATTTTTACCTGTGCTTTCTTTGAGAGGGAAAAGCCTGATGGAAAAAATGATATTTCAATCCACTTAGTGAAAAACTAACCATCCATTTTGATGGTGTCTAATGCCTTGTAAGTGTCTCACAAGCCATCCTACTGCATTTCAGAGGGGTTCATGTTTGTATTTCCTCTTACCACCAAGGCTTTTTTTCTTCTCCTGTCTGTAACTTTCTGCTTGTAAAACATTTATTTTCAACTAAAGCTGTCTTAACAATATTTATAGCATCTACCAAAAGACATATTGGTGTGTTAAAAAGCAGCTGATGTATCTCAACAGAGTTCTCTGATCTGACTGTGCAAAGTAAGGCTGAAACCATTTATTTTTTCCAGTCATTTCTCTCAGAGATTTTCCAGGGTTAGCTTCAGTGAAGTCCCATGCCAGTGAAAGTGAACTTGGAAACACAGAATCTATGAAGTTTCTTTTCATTGAGGCTTCTGCTAGGGCTCCCAGTGACTTCAGAAGACTGCTAGATAAGGCACAGAGCAGGAAAACATTATTAGTACATGCTTGAAAGCAGTTTACCTCACTGCCTGGCCAGGTCTCCAAGCATGAATTTATCAATGAAAACAAGAATGAGCACTAAAGACCTTAAACCAAACTGGAGATTTTATTTCTGTCAGTACAAGGCACCTGAAAAGAGCCACAGAATAGTCTGGGTTGGAAGGGACCTCCAAAGGTCATCCAGTCCAACCCTCTCTGCAGTTAGTGGAATGGAATGGAATGGAATGGAATGGAATGGAATGGAATGGAATGGAATGGAATGGAATGGAATGGAATAGAATAGAATAGAATAGAATAGAATAGGTTGGAAGAGACCTGCAAGATCATTGAGTCCAACCCATCATCCAACACCATCTAATCCACTAAACCATGGAACCAAGTGCCTCATCCAGTCTCTTCCTAAACACCTCCAGTGATGGTGACACCACCACCTCCCTGGGCAGCACATTCCAATGGCCAATCTCTCTTTCTGGGAAGAATTTCTTCCTAACATCCAGCCTAAACCTCCCCTGGCACAGCTTGAGACTGTGTCCCCTTGTTCTGGTGCTGGTTGCCCAGGAGTAGAGACCAACCCCCACCTGGCTACCACCTCCCTTCAGGCAGTCCTTTTGTAAAACAATTACCAGCATTTGCAATTAATGAGAGAAAGCAAACGTTCCTGAATCTTATTGAAGAATCTTCAAAGTGCAAAAGCCTTTGACTCTGGTTGTCTGCCACACACACTTTGCATGCAGAAGCTCATCATTCAGATTCAAGGTGAGGGGAGTTGCGGTGTGCTTGAAGCCCTCATGGCATTCCCTCTTCTGAACTGGTGGAAGGGTTAAGGGTCTACTGCTGGAGTGGTTTTGATGCAGCAGTTTTTGAGAGCAGCAGATCATTAATATTGATATCAGGTTTAATATTAATGATAGCATTTACAATATGCTGTTAAAATTGAAATGAACAGAGCACTGAGCAAATACCAGTTGTGCACATGAATATTAAATGTGGTATCTCATAGGGGAAACAGTTTTTTTTCTCCATCTCTGTCCAGTTCTGACTGCATTTATTTAGTTCACAATCTGCTAAGGAGAGATCTAACCAACAAACTGAGTCAGATGGCTCGAGCCCCTTCTTGAAGTCTTACTTTAAATAGTCTTATCTTGAGCTGAAATCTCTGAAGCAGCTGAGGGAGCTGGGGTTGCTTAGCCTGGAGAAGAGGAGGCTCAGGGGAGACCTTCTTGCTGTCTACAACTGCCTGAAGGGAGGTTGTAGCCAGGTGGGGGCTGGTCTCTTCTCCCAGGCAACCAGCACCAAAAGAAGAGGACCCAGTCCCAAGCTGTGCCAGGGGAGGTTTAAGATGGATATTAGGAAGAAATTCTTCCCAGAAAGAGAGATTGACCATTGGAATGTGCTGCCCAGGGAGGTGGTGGAGTCACCATCACTGGAAGTGTTTAAAAGGAGACTGGATGAGACACTTAGTGACATGGTTTTGTTGATAAGATGGTGTTGGGTGACAGGTTGGACTCAATGATCTTGAAGGTCTTTTCCAACCTGGTTAATTCTGTATTCTGTATTTCGGTTTCATCTCCTCAGAAACATAGTATAAAGTCTTTACAAAGCTTCTGAAAGTAACCCTCTCATATTATGAAGCCTTAGGAATCACTCAGACTGAAAATAACATGTGCATGGTCACAAATGTGGTTTCTTGATCAAGTTCATCAAAATGAGGTGACATTTTGCCATGTTGTGTATTCCTAAGGATATCAAACAGGCTTTGTCTTAGCAGCTGCTGCTACAGCATGATGCATCAATGTTGCCCCAAAGTGCACAGTTCCTCCCTGCATATGCACAAATTAAGGAGCAATTACTCTTCCAGCAGCTCCCATTGCAACAATATACCCAGCTGCTGAGGTTTATGACCCCTGCTTAAAAAGGAGTATATAGCCCTCCTACCACTGTGCATGTCTTCACCACAGAAACACAGCTTCTCTGTGGAGCAAATTTCTTTCTCCCTACACTGTTCCCACAATTCAATCAGATTCATCCTGCATGAAAATTTGCCCCTGGATGACCTTTCCCTACTTCAGTGAACATTCTGCATCTGTCACAGGACCACAGGATCACAGGAAGTTAGGGGTTGGAAGGGACCCAAAGAGATCAAGTCCAACCCCCCTGCCAGAGCAGGACCATACAGTCTAGCTCAGGTCACTGAGGAATGCATCCAGACAGGCTTTGAGAGTCTCCACAGAAGGGGACTCCACAACCTCCCTGGGCAGCCTGTTCCAGTGATCTGTGACCCTCACAGTAAAGAAGTTTCCCCTTGTGTCGAGGTGGAACCTCCTGTGTTGCAGCTTACATCCATTACTCCTTGTCCTATCCTAGGGAGCAAGTGAGCAGAGCCTGTCCCCTCTCTTCTGACCCCTAGCCCTCAGAGAGTTCAGCCCTCAGTCAGTTCAGCCCTCAGTCCAGCTGCTACCTCCAAAGCTCAAAGATTGGGTGCAGGAGTAGTGCCACTTCACAATTCCTTCCTGGCATCATCATCCCTAAATCCCAGGGGATCCAGGCTGGAGATCTTACTGTTAAGTTTGCCTGATGGAGAATTCCAGGATGCAGCACTTCTTTAAAGCTGGAGCTGGAGTTTCAAAACTGGAAATTGAATGAATAACCTACAAGGCAGCCAGGAGGGCCAATGGCATCAGGAACAGTGTGGACAGCAGGAGCAGGGAGGTCATTCTGCCCCTGTACACTGCACTGGTAAGGCTACACCTTGAGAGTTCTGGGCCCCTCAGTTTAGGAAGGATGTTGACTTGCTGGAATGTGTCCAGGGTAGGGCAACAAAGTTGGTGAGGGATTTGGAACACAAACCCTATGAGGAGAGACTGAGGGAGCTGGGGTTGCTTAGCCTGGAGAAGAGGAGGCTCAGGGGAGACCTTCTTGCTCTCTACAACTACCTTAAGGGAGGTTGTGGACAGGCAGAGGTTGGTCTCTTCTCCCAGGCAACCAGCGCCAGAACAAGAGGACACAGTCTCAAGCTGTGCCAGGGGAGGTTTAGGCTGGAGGTTAGGAAGAAGTTCTAGACACAGAGAGAGATTGCCCATTGGAATGGGCTGCCCAGGGAGGTGGTGGAGTCACCATCACTGGAGGTGTTCAGGAGGAGACTTGACAGGGTGCTTGGTTGCATGGTTTAGTTGATTAGGTGGTGTTGGATGATAGGTTGGACGTGATGATCTTGAAGGTCTCTTCCAACCTGCTCTATTCTATTCTATTCTATTCTATTCTATTCTATTCTATTCTATTCTATTCTATTCTATTCTACAAATATCACAGAGTTCCCTGAATTGCCACAGTTGTACTCTGCTCTCACCACTGAAGTCATGCTTAATCTCCAGTTTGGAAGCAAAGGCTTGCACAAATGGATTTGGGGAAGTCACTGAAATATCACACACACAAAGTTCTTCTTTACTTCCTTTTGTTCTTTTCTTTTCCTAGCTTTAATTTCTCCTCCTTTTAGCTCACAGTTTCAGTCTGAACTCTTTCTCCTCAAATGCAAAACTACCCCTCTCTGCTCTCATCACTGAAGTCTTGCTTAATCTCCAATTTGGAAGCAAAGGCTTGCACAAATGGATTTAGGGAAGTCACTGAAATATCACACACACGAAGTTCCTCTTTACTTCCTTTTGTTCTTTTATTTTCCTAGCCTTAATTTCTTCTCCTTTTAGCTCTTGATTCATGTGGCTTAAACTCAGGAAGCCCTAATAATGCAGAATGTATATATGACCTTATTGCTGTCTACAACTACCTGAAGGGAGGTTGCAGCCAGGAGGGAGCTCGTCTCTTTTCCCAGGCAACCAGTACCACAAAAAGAGGACACAGTCTCAAGCTGTGCCAGTGGAAGTTTAGGCTGGAGATGAGGAGAAAGTTCTTCCCAGAAAGAGTAATTGCCCATTGGAATGGGCTGCCCAGGGAGGTGGTGGAGTCACCATCCCTGGAGGTGTTCAGAAAAGGCTTGGCTGTGGCACTTGGAGCCATGGTTTAGTTAGTCATGAGGTCTTGGGTGACAGGTTGACATGAGGATCTTTGAGGTCATTTCCAACCTTATTGATTCTATGATTCTATGTGCATGAATATATATGTATAAAATATGAAATACAATATATGCATATGAAATATATAACATGAAATATGAAAATATGAAATATATGATAGATAAAATACAAAATAACTTACTAAATAACCTACAAAATAGAAGTTGCAGGCTATGAAACTCATGCTGATGCTTTTTGTTCACAGGAGAATTCTTTTAATGAGAGCTATGCATATATAAAACCTCAAACAAATGACTTGAATTATAAAAAGTCTTATTACAGCTTCCCATTCTTTAAAGGATATTGTTCTCCTTGACTCTCTTCCCTCTCATAAAGAGGAAAAATGTGGCAATCCTGATAATTAAATTCTAAAGACCTCATAGATGAGGGGAAAAAAAAAAAGAGCTAAAAGTAGTATTTATGGGGAGGGTTGTGTGGTGGGATTGCATTCATCCAGCATCATGTCCTGAACTCCTGAGGTTGGAAAGGGTGATTGGAAAGCTCTGGTTTAGTTAGTCAGGAGGTGTTAGGTATTGGTAATAGGTTGGACGTGATGATCTTTGAGGTCTTTTCCAACCTTATTGATTCTATGATTGATAAGGTGTGTTCTGTCAGGGATGTGTGCATATCAGTGGAGAATAAAGTTCAGGGCATCTTTGTGCAGGAAAGAAAGAGAGTTTTGACCACCAAATGAGGGCAGAGTGGCTTGCAGTGGCAAGTGAGAATTCAAGGGGGTTTGAAGTCACAAAGATTATGTCCTACAGAGCTTTGATGCAGGATGTAGGACAAGGGACAATGGATTTAAACTACAGCACAGGAGATTCCACCTCAACATGAGGAAAAACTTTATTACTGGAACAGGCTGCCCAGAGAGGTTGTGGAGTCTCCTTCTCTGGTGACTTTCAAGACCCATCTGGATGTGTTCCTGTGTGACCTGTGCTGGATTCTGTGGTCCTGCTCTGGCAGGTAGGTTGGACTCCATGATCTCATTGGGTCCCTTCTAACCCCTGACATCCTGTGAGCCTGTGTGTTAGTGATAGACCTCCAGAGGTGCCTTCCAACCCTTTACATCCTGTGATGTAGTCAAGGATGTAGTTTTAGCTTTCTCTAGTCTTCAGATTCTCCAACATTTTCATATTCTGCTTAGATCCTGCCTGTCCCTTTTCTGAAACACAAGATTATCACTTCCAGCTTCTCCACTGGAAGCAGTGTTGCTAGGACCAAGTGGGTTGTGGAGATTCCTCAGGGTTTCCTTGCTTTCATTTAGGTGTCTCCTGAAAGGCCATTCCTTTCATTAGCCATCTGCCTCCTTAAGCATGGTTAATCAGCAGCAGTGCATACCTCAAGGTAAACTTCAAGGTGGAGTCACTGTCACTGGAGGTGTTTAGGAGGAGATTGGATGAGGCACTTGGTGCCATGGTTTAGTTGATTAGATGGTGTTGGGTGATAGGTTGGATTTGATGATCTCAAAGGTCTTTTCCAGCCTGGTTAATTCTCTTCTCTTCTCTTCTCTTCTCTTCTCTTCTCTTCTCTTCTCTTCTCTTCTCTTCTCTTCTCTTCTCTTCTCTTCTCTTCTCTTCTCTTCTCTTCTCTTCTCTTCTCTTCTCTTCTCTTCTCTTCTCTTCTCTTCTCTTCTCTTCTCTTCTCTTCTCTTCTCTTCTCTTCTCTTCTCTTCTCTTCTCTTCTCTTCTCTCTCTTCTCTTCTCTTCTCTTCTCTCTCTTCTCTCTCTCTTCTCTTCTCTTCTCTCCTCTCTTCTCTTCTCTTCTCTTCTCTTCTTCTCTTCTCTTCTCTTCTCTTCTCTCTTCTCTTCTCTCTCTCTTCTCTTCTTCTCTTCTCTTCTCTTCTCTCTTCTCTTCTCTTCTCTTCTCTTCTCTTCTCTTTCTCTTCTCTTCTCTTCTCTTCTCTTCTCTTCTCTTCTCTTCTCTTCTCTTCTCTTCCTCTTCTCTTCTCTTCTCTTCTCTCCATTCCATTCCATCCCATTCCATCCCATTCCATTCCATTCCATCCCATCCTAAAATGAGCCTCAGCTGTAGGAGGTTCTCAGATGCAGTGGTTCATCTGTGGTAGTTTTAGGGGGAAATCTCAACCCACCACAGCACCTCATACAGCTTTGCATTAAACAGTTTCTGCCTTGGTGAGCTAATCTTGGATGGATAAAATCAGTCACTCCTGATTTTGGTGAGCTCCTCTATTTCCAGTAGGTGAAAATGCATCCTGTGCAACCTGATTCAGTTTCTGACTGTCAGCCCAGAAGTAAAGCTGCTGCAATGGGAGCATTTAAGATATGTTGTCAGTTCTATAGGAGCCTTTATAAATCCAGAGGCAAGGCATTGTCCAGCCTGCTGAGTGTGAAATTTATGACATTTCACCTATTTTTTTTTTTTTTCATCTTTTAGCAGCAACAGAAAGCAGAGGCAGAAGTAGTGTGAAACTGCCAAGCTTTTGACTTCCTGGTAACAGAAAGTGACATTCTTACACAGCAAGTTGTATTTCAGGATTCCGAAGTGCTTTAAAAAGTAAACATAGAGGTCAGTCCCTAGGGAAGTGTGCTCTAGCTATCTCTGGAAAAGCAAGCAGAAGCCCTTTGTTACATACAGCCACAGCTTCAAACAGCTGTTTTAAGGAGAAAATGAGAAATGTCAGTCTTCACAGATAAAGAAAAGCTGACCAGCTCCATCTCACAGCCAGGTAGCACTGAACCCTCCTGCCATGAGTCAAGTTACAGTCACAGATCCTGCTTTGGCTGAGCAGTAATTGACATTTTTATTATGGCTCTTTTCTTTTTTTCTCCCCCACAGATATTTGTTCATCCACGTTAGAAACCATCATCTCTAGCAAGCTACAATACAAGTGGTTCAGATTTTGGTTTGCCAGTCCTAGACATGTATTCAAAAAGAAGACGACTCCTCCAACCTTGACAGGCTGGAGAGGTGGGCACAAGCCAACCTCATGAAGTTCAATAAGAGCAAGTGCAGGGTCCTGCATCTGGGTCGAGGCAATCCCAGGCACAAATACAGGCTGGGCAGTGACTGGCTGGAAAGTAGCCCTGAGGAGAGAGACTTGGGGGTGCTGGTGGACAAAAAGCTCAACATGAGCTCTCAACGTGCACTTGCAGCCCGCAAAGCCAATCAGATCCTGGGCTGCACCAGGAGAAGTGTGGCCAGCAGGTGGAACTAGATGATCCTTGTGATCCCTTCCAACCCTGAATGAAACTATGAAACTATGAAACCTTCAACAAAGAAGACAACTGTGAAATTCTTTGAGGTATTAAATAACAAAACCAATGAAACAAAGAAAGATAGAAAAAGACACTTGACCTGAAGATAGAAAACTACTACCTGCTGGGAGGTTGTAGCCAGGTGGAGGTTGGTCTCTTCTCCCAGGCAACCACCAACAGAACAAGAGAACACAGACTTAAGCTGTGCTAGGGAAGGTTTAGGCTGGAAGTTAGGAAGAAAATCTTCCCAGAAGGAGAGATTGGCCATTGGAATGTGCTGCCCAGGGAGGTGGTGGAGTCACCATCACTGGAGGTGTTTAGGAAGAGCCTGGATGAGGCACTTGGTGCCATGGTTTAGTTGATTGGATGGTATTGGATCACAGATTGGACTTGATGGTCTCAAAGGTCTTTTCCAACCTGAGTGGCACTGAGTGCCTCATCCAGTCTCTTTTTAAGCACTTCCAGTGATGGTGACTCTACCACCTCCCTGGTCAGCACACTCCAATGGCCAATCTCTCTTACTTTGAAGGGACGCTCAGCTGAGACCTTTATCAGCCTATCATTATCCCTTCACTCCTGTCAGCAGTGCAGACACCTTCTAGGTACAGGCTGTAGAACACATTATCATCCCACCAGAATTCCTACATCTTCCTACAAATGCCTCTAAACTTCTACTTTGACATTAACTGCAGTCATAATGAGTAATGGGTAATATCTGTTACACATTTTGCACCACTCACAGACCATAGATTTGCTTTTGGCCTCCAGTCCAGCAGAGAACTGCAAGATGAAGCAGTTAAACCTTGCAAGCTGAGGAGAGGCACATTTGCTGTATCTCTAATAAACATCATGGCTTTGAGTTTATTTACATCGATATAATTTGTTAAATCTTCCTGCACAGAAAATCAATTTTACCAAGGTAGAGACAAAAAGTTAATCAAGCTTAGTGAGAGGGAAAATTGGCCTTTTTGTTGCTGCTTGCATAAAAGGGGGGGGGGGGAAAAAAACCCAACCAAACCCCATATGCTTTTAGCTAAAAAGTAATAAACAAAAATGTAATAAATGTAAAAGAAGAAGAAAATTAGCAGCTGAGGTAAAACCTCACTGAGATGAATCAAGGATCTCATGAAAGTCAGGAAGAGTGGGCAGGTTGTTTACAGTTCTCACTGAAGCTTCTGGAATTGCACAGGGAGTTACACAAGTCGAGCTTCTGCTCCAGGAATGACAATGAAAACACAACCCTTCAAGTGCTCCATGCTATGAGGAGGTCTTCCTGTCAACAGAGCCCTCCCAAATTGTTTGGGATCATGTCACATGCCCAAGGCAAATCAGAAGTTTAACTCTGATCACTACCAAAGTCCTGGTGTAAAAACACAGACACAAAGCTGTCATCCACAGGCCAGAACTCCCCCTGAAAAAGTAATAGTCTGTTCTGATCTGTCTCTCAAACAGTTTTAGCTGAATGGATGGAGCAAATCAGTACTCTGGTCACTACCAAAGTCCTGATGTAAAAACATAGAGTAGAGTAGAGTAGAGTAGAGTAGAGTAGAGTAGAGTAGAGTAGAGTAGAGTAGAGTAGAGTAGAATAGAATAGAATAGAATAGGAATGGAACGGAACAGAATAGAATAGAATAGAATAGAATAGAATAGAATAGAATAGAATAGAATAGAATAGAATAGAATAGAATAGAATAGAATCAACCAGGTTGGAAAAGACCTTTGAGACCATCAAGCCCAACCTATCACCCAACATCATCTAACACCATCTAATCAAATAAACCATGGCACCAAGTGCCTCATCCAGGCTCTTCTTAAACACCTCCAGTGATGGTGACTCCACCATCTCCTTGGGCAGCTAATTCCAATGGCCAATCTCTCTTCCTATGAAGAACTTCTTCCTAATGTCCAGCCTAAACCTCCCCTGGCGCAGCTTGAGACTCTGTCCTCTTGTTCTGGTGCTGGTTGCCTGGGAGAAGAGACCAACCCCCATGTGGATACAGCCACCCTTCAAGGAGTTGTAGAGAGCAACAAGGTCTCCCCTGAGCCTCCTCTTCTCCAGGCTAAGCAACCCCAGCTCCCTCAGCCTCTCCTCACAGGGCTGTGCTCCAAACCCCTCCCCAGCTTTGTTGCCCTTCTCTGGACACCTTCCAGCAACTCAAAATCTTTCCTAAGCTGAGGAGCCCAGAACTGGACACAGGACTCAAGATGTGGCCAAACCAGTGCTGAGTATAGGGCAGAATGACCTCCCTGCTCCTGCTGGCCACATTATTCTTGATCCAGGCCAGGATGCCATTTGCCTTCTTGGCCACCTGGGCACACTGCTGGCTCATGTTCAGCCTACTATCAACCTGTACTCCCAGGTCCCTTTCTGCCTGGCTGCTCTCAGCCACTCTGACCCCAGCCTGTAGCACTGCTTGGGGTTGGTGTGGCCAATGTGTAGAACCTGGCACTTAGATGTGTTAAATCTCATAGACACGAATCTGTCATCTACAGGCCAGAACTCCCCCTGAAAATGAAAGTCTGTCCTGATCTGTCTCTCAAACACTTTTAGCTGAATGGATGGAGTGGAGAAGAACTATCAAGATTTTTCTTAATTGACTTCATTTTGCTTTTTTTCTTTTTTATTTCTGAAGAATTTGTGAGCCAGAAATAGATACTGGCAGGGACCAAATCAGAAAGAGAGCAAAAGCCAGGAGTAGATATTCTCGCTCTCTGCTGTAGGTGGTCATGAGTAATTCACCAGAAGGCATTCCCAGCTGGTGGAACACATCATTAGTGTTTCTTTCTTTCAATAGTGAAAATGATAGTTGTTTGTATTGTTATGTTTCCACTTTTTGAAGTTTCCTAGGGAACTACCTTCAGTGCTGAATCAGATACAGAATCAGATACAGATACAGAATTTACCAGGTTGGAAAAGACCTTCGAGTCCAACCCATCACCCAACACCATCTAATCAACTAAACCATGGCACCGAGTGCCTCATCCAGGCTCCTTTTAAACACTTCTAGGCCTCAGAGATCATCAAGTCCAACCTGTTACCTAATACCTAACACCTCAGGACAACTAAACCATGGCTCCGAGTGTCACACCCAATCGTTTTTTGAACACCTCCAGGGACAGTGACTCCACCACCTCCCTGGGCAGCACATTCCAATGGCCAGTTACACTTTCTGTAAAGAATTTCTTCCTAACATCCAGACTAAACCTCCCCAGGCACAGCAATCAATTTATCCACTACTGAAGCTCATCTCTGAAATATAATGGAACGATAACTGAGCAGTAGGCAATCCTGCTTTGGCAAGGGGGTTGGACTCGATGATCTCTGGAGGTCCTCTGCAAGCCACATTAACATCATCTGAACCTGACTAAGCGAAGTTGCCTAAGCCTTCCTCTGCAATGATGCCTATTTCTTAAGTAGAAACAAATAAGTTCACACAAGCAGGTGTCATGCTTAGGAGGAATGGGAATTTCAAAACCACTTTAAATTTATGTATGGCCTTGATCATTTCCAGTCTGATGCTCTAGACTCCAAGCAATCATAGAATCATAGAAAGGTCCAGGCTGGAAGGGACCTCTAAATGTCATCCAGCCCAACCTCCCTGCGGTCAGGAGTGTCATCCCTAACTAGATCAGGATGCCCAGAGCCCTGTCCAGCCTCACCTTGATGGGGCCTCAACCACCTCCCTGGGCAACCTGTTCCAGTGTTCCACCACCCTCATAGTGAAGAACTTATTCCTGATATCGAAGCTAAATCTGCTCTTCCCTAGTTTGAGGCCATTGCTCCTTGTCCTGTCACTGCAGGCCTTTGTAAACAGCCTCTCTCCATCCTTCTTGTAGCCCCCTTCAGGTACTGGCAGGTGTTATTAGTTCTCCCCTAAGTCTCCTCTTCTCCAGGCTGAACAGCCCCAGCTCCCTCAGCCTGTCCTCATAGCAAAACTGCTCCAACTCCCTGATCATTTTGGTGGCCCTAAATGATAAGACAATCTCCTCAGACTGTCTGGCCTTGCAGCTGACACTGCTTTTATATTTTATACATGCAAAGCAGAGGCAGGAACTCAGAAAATCATGTTTTGCATTCAGCCACTGTCTTCTGTCAACTTGACTTCTGTCATCACTCTGCTTTTAATCAGGATTCACATTATTGCCTCTCCTCAGATTACCTTTCTTTTTCAAATCACTAAAGCAGAGACTCTAAACCTGAACTTCAGAAGATATACCTCTATGGATTCTTCAGTATTTCTTCTGTCCTTTCACCAGGCACTGAAAGTAGACTGCAGAGTCAGAATTAATCCTGTTTCTCTCCCCTCACATTCATGTTTCCACTGTCATCCCCACAAATTTACTCATCTTTTACAAACCTAGCTCTTCCCTTTACTTGCCATTGTATTTTCTATACCAGCCCATCTTTCTTCCTGAGCATTCTCCTCTGTGCACTGCTCTCCATGCATTTAACTCTGAAATGACTTTTGCAATGTCTCCATAGCATAAGAATCTCCCCCATTATTCTTGCACTTCCCTGCTTTATTCTGATTCAGGTTCTGACTCCATGTGCTGACTGCCAAAGGGAGGGAAATGAGTCTTGCTGGTGTGGAACTGTTCTAATCTGTGAGACATTTAGAGACCTGGATTTATGTACTGTGACAGTCCTCTCCATAGTTTCTGTCTCAAAACCTATACTATTCCAGACAATTAGATATGTGTCACAGGATCCCAGGTTCACAGGATGTTAGGGGTTGGAGAGGAGCTCTGAAGTTCGAGTCCAAACCCCCTGCCAGAGCAGGAGCATAGAATCCAGCACAGGTCACAGAGGGATGCATCCAGATGGGGCTGGGAAGTCTCCAGAGAAAGAGACTCCACAACCTCTCTGGGCAGCCTGCTCCAGGGCTCTGTGACCCTCAGAGTGAAGAAGTTCCTCCTCATGTTGAGGTGGAACCTCCTGTGCTGCAGTTTATATCCATTATCCCTTGTCCTATCACAGGGTGCAAGTGAGCAGAGCCTGTCTCACTCCTCTGATATTTATAAACATTTATCAAATCCCCTCTCAGTCTTCTCCTCTGCAGATTAACCACCCCCAGGTCTCTCAGTCTCTCCTCATCAGGCAGTGCTCCAGTCCCTTAACCATCCTTGTAGGCTTCCGCTGGACTCTCTCCAGCACATCCCTGTCCCTCTTGAACTTGGGGAGCCCAAAACTGGACTCAATAGTCCAGATATGGCCTCACCAGGGCAGAGTAGAGGAAGAGGAGAACCTCTCCCCATCTGCTGGACACACTCCTCTTAATGCACCCCATATATGTATTTCAACATGCTCTTTATTTTGCAGGCTTGCTCCAAATCCCTTCTTACCCACCTCTAAACCAACATGCTAACAGTGCTGGCTTTATTAGGCACTAGTTTCCAAGAGGAAAAAAAAAATCCCATGCATTATCAACTGATGAAAGGGTCTAATCTCCTTGGGTATGAGATCTCAGTACTCTTTCTTTATTTGATTAGGTTTTTGAATAGTATAAACCAAAATCAGCAGGCAGACTTCATTAATGTATTCTGCTTCAGGAATGGTACTTTCCTCCTTATTTTTTTTTTAATCAATTTTGCATTTTATTTATTATTTAAGCACCTGAGAGGAACTCTTTCAAGGGCTCTTTCTTCCTCAGAATTGCACTCTGAGGTGGTTTTGTCAATTTTTAACTAGATTTTCAAAGCAGCACAGGGCAATTCAATCAACTGGTCTCCCTTGTTTGAGAGCCTTGTAGTTCTCCTCAAAACCACTACTTTGTAGCTTAAATAATAAGTTGAAGTGATAAGTCTAAATAATGCATGCAAATGATAAGATGAAACAATAAACTGTGCTCCTTCCTCTCCTCCATAGAATCATAGAATCAGAGAATCAGTCAGGGTTGGAAGGGACCACAAGGATCATCTAGTTCCAACGCCCCTGCCATGGGCAGGGACACCCCACACTAGATCAGCCTGGCCAGAGCCTCATCCAGCCTGGGCTTAAACACCTCCAGGGATGGGGCCTCAACCACCTCCCTGGACAACCCATTCCAGGGCTTCACCACCTTCATGGTGAAGAACTTCCTCCTCACCTCCAGCCTGAATTTCCCCACCTCCACCTTAATTGCATTCCCCCTAGTCCTATCACTACCACATATCCGAAGAAGTCCTTCCCCAGCCTTCTACTCAATGTCATTTCCTCTACCGTTGTAGGATACATGGAGAGAGCAACACGAAGACAAAGGAACCAATCTATGTGTTTCTATTCCCTTGTTGTGAAGATCTGATTGCAAACTGATATTAATCTTTCAGATATTAGAGCTACCTTCTTGCCAAGAAGGCCAATGACATCCTGGCCTGCATCAGGAATAGTGTGGCCAGCAGAAGCAGGGAGGTCATTGTGCCCTGTACTCAGCACTGGTTAGGCCCCACCTTGAGTCCTGTGTCCAGGTCTGGGCCCCTCAGTTTAGGACAGACATTGAGATACTTGAATGTGTCCAGAGAAGGGCAACAAAACTGGGGAGGAGTTTGGAGCACAGCCCTATGAGGAGAGGCTGAGGGAACTGGGGTTGCTTAGCCAGGAGAAGAGGAGGCTCAGGGGAGACCTTATTGCTGTCTACAACTCCCTGAAGGGAGGTTGTAGCCAGGTGGGGGTTGGACTCTTCTCCCAGGCAACCAGCACCAGATAAGATTTAGGCTGGAGGTTAGGAAGAAGTTCTTCATAGAAAGAGAGATTGGCCTTTAGAATGTGCTGCCCAGGGAGGTGGTGGAGTCACCTTCACTGGAGCTGTTTAGGAAGAGACTGGATGGGGTGCTTGGTGCCCTGGTTTAGTTGATTAGATGTTGTTGGGTGATAGATTTGGCTTGATGATCTCGAAGGTCTTTTCCAACCTACTCTGCTCTATTCTATTCTATTCTGTTCTGTTCTGTTCTGTTCCGTTCTGTTCCGTTCTGTTCTGTTCTGTTCCGTTCTGTTCCGTTTCGCTCCACTCCATTCCATTCCATTCCATTCCATTCCATTCCATTCCATTCCATTCCATTCCATTCCATTCCATTCCATTCCATTCCATTCCATAATCATTGATGTGACTATATTTTCCCCAAGCCTTAAACTGAATTTCTCTTCAAATTTGCCAGAGACAAATTGATAAAGAAGAATAACTAGTACCCTTTTTCCTTTCACACATATAGGCAAAATATCTCACAGACAGCCATGGCAGAGCAGCACCAAGAAACCAGGCAGGGCAGCACCAAGACATACCTCCGGGTGAAGAAGCCCAGGAAGCTGGAAGTTGTTAGTTCCCTGGCACTAGGTTGCTCACTAAAATACTATCAGGCTCAGAAATGCACTAGGCATAAAAAAAGGATGGAAAGTGGGTGGTCTGTGCCAAAGGCCAATGTCAAGTATACTTCAGGCTTCTGAAGGAGTGAGAATCCACCTCCCTGAGTCACTGCCTTTTGGTTGTCATCACTTGTGAAGGAAAACCAGCCACACTATTTTTATAAGCATCTAAAACACTGAAGTCCCTAGTGGAGCTGCCTTGCAGCCTGCCTAGGCTTGCCACAGCACATTTAATTCCAAAGGGGAGAGCTTCAGCATCCCTGGCTGATTTCCCAACAGGTCTGGAACCTAATAGAGGGAACAAGATGTTCAGACAAGAAGCGGAGAGAGGAGCATTATGTCCATAATAGCAGCTGAATGCATAATGACCAGCAATAAGGGAAGAATATATATACAGAGCTATGTGCAAGATGTGCAGTGGTTCTGTGATTCTGTGAGCAACCTAACTTGGCTTGGAGACCCCTTAGAGCTGCATTCAGTGCCTGCTCTGGCAGGGACACAATCATGGCCCAAATGCTGCAGCCATGACTATAGGCTTTATAGATGTCATCTACGCATCGCATGCCAGGATCCTTCACTTCAATGAGAAGAGAGTCACAGGATCCAAGTGGCACTGCTGAGCCCTTCCAGTATCCAAGCACACTGCAAAGTAGGCCACTCTCAGCATGACTATGTTATTTAATTTTTTTGCTATGCACTCTATCCATAAGGTAAAGCTAAGACCCAGATTTTGCAAAGAGCTCTGTGGAGCTAGCCTTGGCTTTTAAACTAACCAGGTCACTGCTTTGTCAAGGCAGTTTTGGCCTTATGAAAAGAAATTGAAGGCACTAACCATCATGTAGGTTTAGACTGGACATTAGGAAACATTTTTCTTCACAGAAAGAGTGGCCAGGTGTTGGAATGTGTTGCCCAGGGAGGAGGTTGAGTCGCCAACCCTGGATGCGTTTAAAGGTCGTTTGGATGTGGCACTTGGGGATATGGTTTAGGGGCTAAACTTTTGAGTAATCAGTTGGCCTTGGTGATCCTGAGGGTCTTTTCCAACCTGAATGTTTCTGTGATTCTATGTCAGATACCTTATTACATGATGGTCTGTAAGCAACCATCTGCATGTCCTTGAAGAACATCATTAAAGATGGAAAACTAGACCAGCAGATAGAAAAAGGCTAAATCAAGACAGGCACTAAAGGTCCCTGCTGCTGGAATCATTTGTCACTACATGAAAATCAATTATTTTACTTTAAAAAGACCAAACAACAAAATAACAACAACAAAAAAAAACCCAACCCACCCAGCTTACTTAGCTATTTGCAATGCCAAGTAAAGCTTCAAAACATCACTTGAGCAATCTCAGTGTGAGTCTGCTGATATCTTAAAGCAGGAGTGAACACCCATACCCATATCACCTTTGAGGTCTACTGCTCCCCGTTTGGGATCATCAAAGCAAAGCATGAAAGGTCTTGCCTGTTGAATTTCTGTGCAAGAATCTGACTGAAAAAGGTCATCCCTGAATATCAAATCAGCAATATGAAAAAGATCTTCAAATATACATTGCAAGCATAAGATAATGAAATCATGAGCGGAGGGTACCAACGTTATACCTGGCTACACATTTATTGACACTCATAACAGCTCATAAGATTTTTTTTTGTGCCCTAGGTCCCTTGGCAGAACTTCATTGGACACACTCCCATGTTCTCAATATCCTTCTTGAAATGTGGGCTCAATAATACTGGACAAATTGTATGTGTGACTTCACCAGTGACGAGCGGGAATAGCAACTACAAGAGTTTTCTTCGATCCACTGGCCACCCTCCTTCTAATTTACCTCTGTATTTGGTTTGTGAGGTTTATCTTGTCTGAAACCAGAGCACAATAGTGGCTGACATTCACACTAGCATCCACTCTGACTGCCTCTTCAGCAGGTTTCCTCCTCAGCCAGTCAGTTCCCAGCCTGTGCAGATTTGCATGGTTATTCATCTCTTGGTGGAGACATTTATACTTTTCATCATGAGGCTTCAGCTGGTCCATTTTTGTGTTTTACTCTGGTCCCTCTGTATTGAAATCCTGCCATTTGGCATGCCAGCCAATTTTCTTCCCAGTGTAGCAGCATCCATAAATTTGCTGAGAGTGTATTCTGTCACATCACCCAGGCTGCTGCCGAAGATACTGAATAACATCAGCCCCGGTACTGACCCTAGGGTAGCTCTGCTACCTCTGCCAAGCGAACATCAAGCTATTGATTACTGTGCTATGAGCTTGGCAGGTTGGCAGTCCAGCTGGTTTTCAACCTGTGTAACAGTCCATTTGCACAGCTCACAGTTCTTCTCTTTCCAAGTGAGAGCTGGTGACAGAAGCACTCCTAGAGTCAAGGTGCATTAACCCAAGCTACTTTCAGCCACGTATCTGGTCTTCTCTTCAGAGAAAAGGCAAGCAGCTGCATCAGGTAAGGTTTGCCCTGGTAAATCCATGGTGACTGTCTGCTTTCTTTCTTGGAAACAAATTCCAAAAGGATGTGTTTCCTGATCAGCAACTGAGGTGAAGCCTATAATTCCCTGGTTCCTTTTTGTTATTCTTCAGATGGAAGAAACATTTGGGTTTTTTCCAATCCCTGGGGCCCTTGAGTGCCACAGCTTTTCATTAGATGATAAGCACTGCTACTGCCACCTCTTTTAGCACCCAGGAATGACTCCTCTCGGTGAAACTGCATTTGTATACATACAGCTTCTGCCTGTCCCCTAACATGTAGTTACATCCTGCACTCCAGCCATCTTCTTCTTCCTAAGAAATTGCATAAAACACTTGAAAATAGAATCATAGAATCAACAAGGTTGGAAAAGACCTCAGAGGTCATCAAGTCAATTTAGAATAAAATAGAATTAACCAGGTTGGAAAAGACCTTTGAGATGATCAAGTCCAACCTATCACCCAACACCATTAATCAATTAAACCATGGCACCAAGTACCCCATCCAGTCTCTTCCAAAACACCTCCAGTGATGGTGACTCCACCACCTCCCTGGGCAGCACATTCCAATGGCCAATCTCTCTTTCTGGGAAGAACTTCTTCCTAACATCCAGCCTAAACCTCCCCTGGTGCATCTTGAGACTGTGTCCTCTTGTTCTGGTGGTACTGTGGGGCAGCACTGTTCACAGAGACTTGCAGTGAGGTCGAGATATAATCTCAAATCACAGTAAGAAGAGATATGCAAAACCTTGGGATGAAGAAGGGGTCATTCTGCTTCTCTCAGGAGAGGCTACTTCCACTGCACCCCCTCCTTGCTGCCACTGATACAGCTGTTAAGAGGTTCAGTGCTGTTATATTTCACTTGCTGAAGTTCTACCTAGTGGTCTGTCAGTGCAGCCCCTGCCCTTGGCCTACCACAACCAGTATAGCAACTGAAAGGTGGTTGTAGCCGGGAGGGGGTTGGTCTCTTCTCCAGGCAACCAGCACCAGAACAAGGGGACACAGTCTCAAGCTGTGCCAGGGGAGGTTTAGGCTGGAGGTGAGGAGAAAGCTCTTCACCGAGCGAGTCATTCGTCATTGGGATGGGCTGCCCAGGGAGGTGGTTGAGTCACCGTCTCTGGAGGCGTTCAAGAGGAGATTGGACGTGGCACTTGGTGCCATGGTCTAGTCATCGGGTCTGCGTTGATAGGTTGGACTCGATGATCCTCGAGGTCATTTCCAACCTTAGTTATACTGTGATACTGTGATACTGTGAATATGAGCCAGCAGTGTGCCCAGGTGGCCAAGAAATCCAAAAGCATCCTGGCTGGGATTAGAAATGCTGTGTCCAGCAGGAGCAAGGAGGTGATTGTCCCCTGGTACTCAGTTCTGGTGAGGCCAAACCTTGAGTGTTGTGTCCAGTTTTGGGCACCCCAATACAAGAGAGATGTGGAGGTGCTGGAGCCAGGGCAGGTGAGGGCAAGGAAGCTGTGAAGGGCCTGGGGAATAAATCTGATGAGGAGCAACTAAAGGAGCTGGGGGTGGTTAGTTTGGAAATGAGGAGGCTGAGGGGAGACCTTATTGCTCTCTACAACTACCTGTATAACATGAAAACACCCACACACTGATATAAGAAACAATCAATTCTATCACAGTGTTTGTAGCCTCTATATTTTCAGAGTAGTTCAGATTTGTCCAAAGATTGATTTTTTTGGATGTAATTAGAATCTAGATTAGGCTCATCTTTGAACAGACAGACTGAACCTTATCTTTCTCCCGGTGATAAAAGGGTTCTTTTCCAAACGTGCCTTTTGCAGACTCTGAGTTCCAGCTTCACAAGAGGCTGCTGTATCACAGCCCATTAAGGATAACTGATGATAAATAGCCCCAAATCATTTCAAAAGTGGATGCAGTAATGAGCATTGTTAATGCACTGAAACAGACTAATCTTTGAGCAAGGATTAATTGATAAGAACTGAATACAGAATTAACCAGGTTGGAAAAGACCTTCCAGATCAAGCCCAACCTATCACCCAACACCATCTAATCAACTAAACCGTGGCACTGAGTGCCTCATCCAGACTCTTTTTAAGCACTTCCAGTGATGGTGACTCCACCACCTCCCTGGGCAGCACATTCCAATGGCCAATCTCTCTTGCTGGGAAGAATTTCTTCCTAACACCCAGCCTAAACCTCCCCTGGTGCAACTTGGATGACCAGCATTGATAGGAATTTCCCAACTCACCAGAAGTCAGGAGCAATTAGCAAACAACAGAGAATCTTCACAAGGCTGTTCTAAACCTGAAATCACCATGGAAAATAGGCTGCATCACACACACAAACGTTTTGTGATACCTGTGTGCCTTTGATAAAATCTATGAGAGGATTGCCTCCACTCACTGTTGCAAATTTTCCCCTCTGGATTTAAGGAAATGAGATGAGTCATCACTTCTAGAAAAGCCATCAGAAGCATTTTTTTTCCCCTGGGATAAGAAAAAATCATTAAGAATTTAATAAAGTACGTTCAGGAGTGGACCCCTTCCTCAGGTGAGCACAGGGGGGCTTTGATGTCCATTTAAAATAATGAAAGCCCAAAAGAGAACTGTGGAACATGATAGAAAAATAGAAACAAGGCAGAAGGGTTTTGTGCTTAATTTAGTTTAGATTTCTTCCCTTTCCCCCCTTCCCTTCCCTTCCTTCCCTTCCCTTCCTTCCCTTCCCTTCCCTTCCCTTCCCTTCCCTTCCCTTCCCTTCCCTTCCCTTCCCCTTCCCTTCCCTTCCCTTCCCTTCCTTCCTTCCCTTCCTTCCCTTCCCTTCCCTTCCCTTCCCTTCCCTTCCCTTCCCTTCCCTTCCTTCCCTTCCCTTCCCTTCCTTCCTTCCCTTCCCTTCCCTTCCCTTCCTTCCCTTCCCTTCCCTTCCCTTCCCTTCCCTTCCCTTCCCTTCCCTTCCCTTCCTTCCCTTCCCTCCCTTCCCTTCCCTTCCTTCCTTCTCTTCTCTTCTCTTCTTTCTCTTCTCTTCTCTTCTCTTCTCTTCTCTTCTCTTCTCTTCTCTTCTCTTCTCTTCTCTTCTCTTCTCTTCTCTTCTCTTCTCTTCTCTTCTCTTCTCTTCTCTTCTCTCTACCCAGAAAGAGTAATTAGCCATTGGAATGTGCTGCCCAGGGAGGTGGTGGAGTCCCCATCCCTGGAGGTGTTCAAGAGGGGATTAGATGTGGCATTTGGAGCCATGGTTTAGTTGTCATGAGGTCTTAGGTATTAGGTTGGATTTCATGATCTCTGAGGTCTTTTCCAACCCTATTGTTTCTATGATTCTGTGATTCTAAGCATGCCTTCTGCAATCTAATCAGTAATATACAGTATCATTTCATAGCTGGTGTTCTAAATAACGACAGGGAAGTTTTAGTATATTCAAAACATAAATGATTTGATTTCATAAGAAAAGTAAGCAGTCTGATAAGAAAAGTGAATCAGTATTGGGGATATGTGATCTGATGGATAATTGAGGGAAGAATGGAGGTATTCTAGTCACAAAGGGAAATCGAGGATGATTTGCACATTCATCTAGCATACCGATGGAATATTTGAAAGCTTTAAAAGCTATCTGAGTTTTATTTTGAGCTTAAATCTGTTGGATGTTTAATCATTGTTTTAAAATATTGAATTGAATCTTAAAATATTGAATTTCCAGTATCTGAAGGTGGCCTAAAAGAAACCTGGGGAGGGACTTTTGAGGGTGTCAGGGAGTGATAGGACTAGGGGGAATGGAACAAAACTAGACATGGGTAGATTGAGATTGGATGTTAGGAAGAAGTTCTTCCACATGAGGATGGTGAGAGACCGGCACAGGTTGCCCAGGAAGGTGGTGGAAACCTCATCCCTGGAGGTTTTTGCAGTCAGGTTGGATGTGGCTGTGAGCAACCTGCTGTAGTGTGAGGTGTCCCTGCCCATGGCAGGGTGGCTGGAACTAAATGATCCTTGAGGTTCTTTCCAACCTTAACAATTCCATGATTAGAAGCATTTGGGAACCAGATGCTGTTCTCATAGTTGATTTTTACTTTTTGTTGGTTTTGTTGGTTTGGTTTGGGGGTTTTTGTTGCCTGAAAATTAAACAACACCTGCTACATATTATGCCCAGAGAAGTTTCACATTTGGATGCTCCTGCTTAAAGAAGTTGAAGTTGTGAAGTAAATGAGATTGAGTAGCAGGGAGGGAGGAACTGGATGATGCTTGAGGTCCCTTCCAGCCCTAACAATTCTGTGATTCTATGATTTTCAGTCATTTAATAACTAACCTCAACCTTTGCTATATTCAGGTGAAAGCCACATATGAAATATTCACAATAAGCTCCTTCATTTTGTTTCAGTTGTAAAGGGCTAGAAAATGTATTGTTAAGTGCATGAATAAATGTTGTTGCCCACAGCACTTACTCAGTTCAAGAACTTCTATGTTGCCTTAGGCAGGGTCTTTTTCAGTTTAAAGGAGCATTAGTTTTGTGTTAGTTATATAACACTTCAGTGATATTTAACATTGATAATTAGAGAAATAGGAGAGAGATGGAAATATAAAACTCATTTAAAATGTGCAACCCTGGGTCTCAGTTCATCAATTCTTCTCCTTAGCAAACACTGATGCATTGGACTGATCATCTCCAGGGACACATTCAGAGCCACTGCCTTTCTTTCTGACATATAATTATGAGAAGACAGAGGCATGGGAAGGCTCTCCTAGCAATAGAGGATGAAAAGGCAGAGTGGTTAATTCAGAGGAAAGAAAGACAAAATGGGCTCTGATAGAGAGGGCAGCTAAGGAGCTGGGATTAATCTTTTTTTTCTGTAAAGAGACATCAGTCAAAGGCAGGAAAATCAATGCTGAAAAGTGAAAACATTCCCTACTCAATTAGCAGTGGACCTCTGTCATGAAGTGTTGTGGGGACTAAGATATAGAATGGAATAGAATAGAATAGAATAGAATAGAATAGAATAGAATAGAATAGAATAGAATAGAATAGAATAGACCAGGTTGGAAGAGACCTTCAAGATCATCACGTCCAACCTATCACCCAACACCACCCAATCAACTAACCCATGTAACCAAGCACCCTGTCAAGTCTCCTCCTGAACACCTCCAGTGATGGCGACTCCACCACCTCCCCAGGCAGCCCATTCCAATGGGCAATCACTCTCTCTGTGTAAAACTTCCTCCTGACCTCCAGCCTGAACTTCCCCTGGCGCAGCCTGAGACTGTGTCCTCTTGTTCTGGTGCTGGCTGCCTGGAGAAGAGACCAACCTCTGCCTGTTTACAACCCCCCTTCAGGTAGTTGTGGAGAGTAATGAGGTCACCCCTAAGTCTCCTCCTCTCCAGGCTAAGCAGCCCCAGCTCCCTCAGTCTCTCCTCATAGGGTTTGTGTTCCAAGCCCCTCACTAACTTCGTTGCCCTTCTCTGGACTCGTTCCAGCAAGTCAACATCCTTCCTAAACTGAGGAGCCCAGAACTGGACACAGTACTCGAGGTGTGGCCTAACCAGTGCAGTGTACAGGGGCAGAATGACCTCCCTGCTCCTGCTGGCCACACTGTTCTTAATGCAGGCCAGGATGCCATTTGCCCTCTTGGCTGCCTTCCCTATTGGTGAAGAGGAGGTCAAGCATAGCCTTGCCCCTGGTAGGCTCTCGCAGCACCTGGGATAAGAAGCTGTCCTCCATGCATTCTAAGAACCTCCTAGATTGCCACTTCTCTGCTATGTTAAGATCCCAGCAGATATCAGGCAAGTTGAAGTCACCCATGAGAACAAGGTCAGACGATCTTGAGACAGCCTTAAGCTGCCTATAGAATGACTCATCAACATCCTCCTCCTGGTTGGGTGGTCTATAACAGACTCCAACCAGGATGTCAGCCCTGTTGGCCTTCCCTCTAATTCTTACCCACAGGCACTCAACCCGATCGTCCCTAATCTCCGTCTCAATGGCAACTAGTGCCTCCCTGACGTACAGGGCCACCCCTCCACCCCTTCTTCCTTGCCTAATATATAATCAAGGTCAGGAACAAGCACATATAGGCACAACGTGAAATCCATGAGTTGCAATACCAAATATCAAAGCATAGGACAGGACAGGACAGGACAGGACAGGACGAAAGAAAGAAAGAAAGAAAGAAAGAAAGAAAGAAAGAAAGAAAGAAAGAAAGAAAGAAAGAAAGAAAGAAAGAAAGAGAGAAAGAAAGAGAGAAAGAGAGAAGGAGAGAAGGAGAGAAAGAGAGAAAGAGAGAAAGAGAGAAAGAGAGAAAGAAAGAGAGAAAGAGAGAAAGAGAGAAAGAGAGAAAGAGAGAGAGAAAGAGAGAGAGAAAGAGAGAAAGAGAGAAAGAGAGAAACAGAGAAAGAAAGAAAGAAAGAAAGAAAGAAAGAAAGAAAGAAAGAAAGAAAGAAAGAAAGAAAGAAAGAAAGAAAGAAAGAAAGAAAGAAAGAAAGAAAGAAAGAAAATAGAGTAGAATAGAATAGAATAGAATAGAATAGAAATTAACCAGGTTGGAAAAGACCTTCAAGATCATCAAGTCCAACCTGTCACCCTACACCATCTACTCAACTAAACCATGGCACCAAGCACCCCATCCAGTCTCTTCTTAACCACTTCCAGTGATGGTGACTCTACCACCTCCCTGGGCAGCACATTCCAATGGCCAATCTCTCTTTCTGAGAAGAATTTCTTCCTAACATCCAGCCTAAACCTCCCCTGACACAGCTTGAGACTATGTCCTCTTGTTCTGTTCTCCCTTTTTCTGGGGAGAATGGAGGAGCCAGAGTTATTCACAAAAACTTATAGCATGGTCTGGGTTGGAAGGGACCTCCAAAGGTCATCTAGTCCAGCCCCCATATCCCATCAAAACAAAGGAAAAACAAACCAAATGAACAAATAAAACAAAGCCAACAGAAGAGATCTCATTTTGGACTAAATAGTAAGGATATGTTGATTAGATGGTGTTGGGCAATAGGTTGGACTCAATGATCTCAAAGGTCTTTTCCAACCTGGCTACTTCTATTCTATTTTAAGATATGGTTTAATAGTATTTATTTATCTTCACAGTTCCCTAAACATCTATAGGACAAGGATGCCACAACTTGTTCTCCAAGCTACTGTGCATATGAATGCATCCAGATGGCTCTTGAAAGTCTCCAGAGAAAGAGACTCCACAACCTCTCTGGGCAGCCTGCTCCAGGGCTCTGTGACCCTCACAGTGAAGAAGCTCCTCCTCATGTTGAGGTGGAACCTCCTGTGCTGCAGTTTATATCCATTACCCCTTGTCCTATCATAGGGTGCAAGTGAGCAGAGCCTGTCCCACTCCTCAGATATTTATAAACATTTATCAAATCCCCTCTCAGTCTTCTCCTCTGCAGATTAACCACCCCCAGGTCTCAGTCTCTCCTCATCAGGCAGTGCTCCAGTCCCTTAACCATCCTTGTAGCCTTCCACTGGACTCTCTCCACTACCCCTTGTCCTATCCCAGGGTGCAACTGCGCAGAGCCTGTCCCCTCCCTCTTGACCCCCAGCCCTCAGATGTTTATAAACACTTATTAAATCCTCCCTCAGCCTTCCCTTCTCCAGACTAAAAATCCCCAGGGCTCTCAGCCTCTCCTCCCCAGGCAGGGCTGCTGTCCCTTCATCATCCTGGTTGTATCTTCACAGCTTTAGGCACACACAGTCATCTCAGGATAGCTCATGATGAGATTATTGGCATGCATGTCTTTTCCAACCCAGACACTTTGCACAACTTGTGGCTATGACTCAGAGTTCTCACATCCTTTCTTTTCTGTTTGGTTGGTTGGGTTTTGTTTGGTTGGTTTTATTTTTTTCCTCAGAGTGCTGTGCTGATTGTTCCACTGCTTCAATGACTTTAGGAGAAGGTAGGTGAGTTTAACCCAGAGTTTCACCTCAGACAGCAAAGCCTTGAGGAAAACATTCCAGAATGATATCCCTAATGCTATGCGCTGCCCTTCTGCAACACAATCGCTGTGTTGCCACTACACTTCCAGAGGTTATAGATAATGTAGACATTCATAAAGAGATCTTTGCAGGCAAAGCTGCTTGTGCCAAAAGTCTTCAAGCTTTTGAAAACATGTTTTCATTCCCTGTTATGAATCTGGGGCTTACACTGGTCTTAATTTAAGCACAGTGAGAACTTTTGCTTCAGCTCATTGGGGAGAGAGAGAGAAAAAAACAAACAATGTTTGGCTCAGAAAAAAAATCACCTTTTCCCCCTGCCTTGCTTTCCTGTATGTTTGAATTGGACTCTTGAAGGGAGGTTGTAGCCAGGAGGGGGTTGGTCTCTTCTCACAGGCAATCAGCATCAGAACAAGAGGACACAGTCTCAAGATGCACCAGGGGAGGTTTAGGCTGGATGTTAGGAAGAAATTCATCATAGAAAGAGAGATTGGCCATTGGAATGTGCTGCTCAGGGAGGTGGTGGAGTCATTATCCCTGGAGGTTTTTAGGAAGAGACTGGATGGGGTACTTGGTGCTATGGTTTAGTTGCTTAGGTGGTGTTGGGTGATAGGTTGGACTCAGTGATCTCGAAGTTCTTTTCCAACATGGTTAATTCTATTCTATAATGTTGATGAATAAAAATTCCCTGGGAAAAGATGAAATACCTCAAGTACAATAAATGTAATAGAAAATGATTTTATTCCACTTAAACCATCTTAATCATATGCAATAACAAAATAAGTCACCACTTCTGCTTCCAATCACAAATGCCCGCTATATTGAGACACATTATCTCATTATTTTTCCATCTGAGTTCTAAAAGAACTACAGAGAGGCCAAAATAATTTACAAGAATTGATGATGAATTGTCAGTTAGTTTTATATTATCAGAGCTTCTTTTGATGCAGTCTGCAAATTCCCTCACTAACCCATTAAACTCAAGCCTGAACCACCATTGAGACGGCTCAGTTAATTTGCACCATATCAATTTACACTGTGAAGAATCTAATATGCTCTTTTATTAGCCACTAATTATATTTTTACTTCAAAAGGAGTAGTCCTTAATACAAGACAGAAAAATGTAAACACTAACAGACTTACCGTGGCGACAGCAAGCAGAGATGATCAGAGGCTGCCCTGCTGGAAAGCAGCTCCAAGGGGGAAGACCTTGGAGTGCTAGTGGACAGCAAGTTCTGCATGGGACAGCAATGTGCCCTTGTGGACAAGAGGGCCAAGGGCATCCCAGGGTGCATGAAGAAAAGTGTGGCCAGCAGGGCTAGGGAGGCTCTTCTCCCCCTGCTGGGATGACACCTGGAATACTGTGTCCAGTTTTGGGCTCCTCAGTTCAAGAGAGACAGAGACCTGCTGGAGAAAATCCAACAAAGAGCCATGAGAATGATTAGGGGACTTCAGCACCTCTCCTATGAAGGGAGACTGAGAACCCTGGGGCTGTTTAGTATTGAGAAGAGAAGACTGAGAGGGGATCTGATCAATATGGCCTGTGTCAGGCACAAGAAAACACTGTCTCAAGCTGTGCCAGGAGAGGTTTAGTCGGGATGTCAGGAAGAAGTTCTTCCCAGAAAGAGAGATTGGCCATTGGAATGTGCTGCTCAGGGAGGTGGTGGAGTCACCATCACTGGAGGTGTTTAGGAAGAGACTGGATGGGGTGTTTGGTGACATGGTTTAGTTGCTTAGGTGGTGTTGGGTGATAGGTTGGACTTCATGATTTTGAAGGTCTTTTCCAACCTGGTTAATTCTATCCTATCCTATCCTATCCTATCCTTTCCTATCTTCTTTACACTTTCCATAACATGCTGTTTAAAATGGAATGCCATAAATGTTGGAGACAATGGCAACATTTATATAACTAACCTGCAGCACCGTCAGTCCTGGTTTGGTAGCAAAACTATTCCACTTTCCTCTATGTAGATTAGAAAGCTAAAGAGACATTGACTCAGCAGCTGGCTTTGCTGGGAGGTGGCATAACAGAGGGAGATGGCTTCTGGGTTCTGTTCCAGCTTTTGCAAGACTCTGCTCTCTAATGTTCTTTAAGTCTGGCACAACAACATACTTTGCCTAATCTTATTCTCCGAAATAGCTAAACTGTTTTGTCTGAATGTTTTCAAGAAGATTCCATCTGAGGCATAAACCTACTGTGGAAAATTTCAGTCCAAACGTTTCAGGATTTGGCCAAGCCATAAAGCAATTGAAAAGAACACCAGACAGCTTTAACTGTTACAGGGATGTCATCAAGCTCAAATGCTACAGTCACACCCAGCACCCACGGACACAGACACAGACACAGACACACAGACACTGCCACACAGGGAAAAGCAGATCTCTTGGAATCCTCTGTTGCATATTTATTTCCCCTTAAATCACTTGAAAGTGAGAATTGATATGATTGTAAAATGTCAGCTTCACTGCTTTGCAAAGCCTTGATGGTGATGGATGTGCTGGAGTGTGTCCAGAGAAGGGCCATGAGGATGAGCAGAGGCTGGAGCTGCTCTCCTATGAGGACAGACTGAGGGAGTTGGGGCTGGTCAGTCTGCAGAAAAGAAGGCTCTGAGGATACCTTATTGTGGCCTTCCAGTATCTGAAGGGGGCTACAAGAAAGCTGGAGAGGGACTTCTGAGGGTGTCAGGGAGGTATAGGACTGCAGGGAATGGAACAAAACTAGAATGGGTAGATTCAGATTGGATGTTAGGAAGAAGTTCTTCCCCTTGAGGGTGGTGAGAGACTGGCACAGGTTGCCCAGGGAGGTGGTGGAAGCCTCATGCCTGGAGGTTTTTGCAGGCAGGCTGGATGCGGCTGTGAGCAACCTGCTGTAGTGTGAGGTGTCCCTGCCCATGGCAGTGGGGTTGGAACTGGCTGATCCTTGAGGTCCCTTTCAACCCTAACAATTCTATGATTCTATGATAAGAGACAGGCATGAATGTGTTCAGTTTTGGAACCCTCACTACAAGAAGGACATTGAGGAGATTGTCTAGAGAAGGGCAATGAGACTCATGAAGGGTCTGGAGTACCTGGCCTATGAAGAGCATCTGAGGGAGCTGGGGTTGTTTAGCCTGGAGAACAGGAGGCTGAGGGGAAACCTCATTGCTGTCTATAACTACCTGAACAGAGGTTGGAGTGAGGAGGGGGCAGCCTCTTCTCTTTCATGACAAGTGACAGGATCAGAGGAAATGGTTTCAAGCTTAGCCAGGGAAGGCTCAGGCTGGATGTTAGGAAATATTTCTTCACCCTCCACAGAGAAGGTTCTCAAACACTGAAGTGGTCTGCCCCGGGCAGTGGTGGAGTCACCACCCCTGAAGGGTGTTCCAGTGACATGTGGATGTGGCGCTTAGGGACGTGGTTTAGTGTTGACACTTTAGCACTGGCTTAAAGGTTGAACTGGATGACTCTGAGGTATCTTTCAACCAAATACATTCTGTGATTCTCTGATGTCATGAACACACCTTTCAGTCTTGTCCTAGGTGAAGAAAAAAGCTTGGCTTGAGTACATGCATATGCATGCTGATACTTAGTGGCAAGATATATCCTACATTGCTGATTTCAGGGTCTTTCACAAGAGGCTTCATGTCATGTTATAACATTCATCAAGTTACCCAATACCTGTCATAACTGCCAATATGGATTCATTTTGGTGTTCCAAGAAGGGACAAGAAGAAGGAGAACAGAGGTGGTGTGAATGAAAGAGCTTTCCACAAAATGCCACTCTAGAGAGTCTTCAGTTCATTGCTTCCCTTCATGCAAAATCTCAGGGTCCTGTTTATTAGCTCTACAAATGGCATGGGATTCTCAGTCAAAGAAAAAGAAGATCTTGGTGTTTTCTCTTTATTGCACACTGCTGCAGAATGTGGGCCTCATAACTTTCATTTTTAGCTATGATATTAAAGGCACAGCCTAAAACAGCCACATATTGGAGAGAGCAATTCTAGGCAGGCAGCAGTATAATGAAATTAGCTACTGGCCTAGACCAAGAAATTTGTAGTGTGGAACAGACTTTACCACCTGTTGCCTTACTGTATAACAACAGGTTATGATTTCATTTTGAACTCATACCCTGTTTCTTTCTTAAACATACTCAGCAGCATAAAACCTTACCTTAAATACTGTGTACCTTCAGTACTGTGTCCAGTTCTGGGCCCCTCAATTTAAGAAGGATATTGAGACACCTGAACGTGTCCAGAGAAGGGCAACAAAGCTGGGGAGGGGTCTGGAGCACAGCCCTGTGAGGAGAGGCTGAGGGAGCTGGGGTTGCTTAGCCTGGAGAAGAGGAGGCTCAGAGGAGACCTTCTTGCTCTCTACAACTACCTGAAGGGAGGTTGTAGGCAGGTGGGGGTTGGTCTCTTCTCCCAGGCAACCAGCACTAGAACAAGAGGACACAGTCTCAAGCTGTGCCAGGGGAGGTTTAGGCTGGAGGTGAGGATAAAGTTCTTTGCAGAAAGAGCAATTGGCCATTGGAATGTGCTGCCCAGGGAGGTGGTGGAGTCACTGTCCCTGGAGGTGTTCAAAAGAGGATTGGATGTGGCGCTTGAAACTATGGCTTAGTTGTCATGAGGCATTAGGTATTAAGTAATAGGTTGGACTTGATGATCTCTGGTGTATTTTTCAATCTTGTATGATTCTATGATTCTACATTAGTCAAGGAAAAGAGCATGCTCAGATTCTTTGTATGCTTATGTTAAACCCTGTCTCCTCGTCGTGTTGCAGAGCTCCTCGCAGAAACTTTTTGTCCCATCTGCCTTTCTAAGTTGCATACTCCCTGGCTTTCAGAACTGCCAGGTTTTATATAAAACATTAATATGCTGTCAGAACTTCAGCAAATTAATAATTCTCTGTACCAGAGCAAATGTCTGGCTGTCAGGGATTTTGTGAATTTCAGCTTACTAATATCCCTGGATCATACTCATGTTCCAGGAAGTGTTTGCATTTCACACAACAGTCTGTACGACCCTTTCACTCTACAATATTAGAGATTTGAAGCTTTCATTATGAGGATAGGCTTTTTATAGTTCTTGCCACATAACAACCATTACATGTCTTTTAGATTTCTTGGAAAGAAGCAAAATGTGGCAGCAAAAAGAAAAAAACCAAAGAGCACCCAGAATCACAGAATCAACCAGGTTGGAAGAGACCTCAGAGATCAGCAAGTGCAACAGATCACCCAACCCTAACTAATCAACTAAATTATGGCACTAAGTGCTTCCTCCAGGCTTTTCTCACACACCTCAAGGGACAGTGACCCCACCACCTCCCTGGACAGCCCATTACTATGGGCAGTCTCTCTTTCTGTGAAGAACTTATTTCTAAGATCAAGCCTCAACTTCCCCCTATACAGCTTGAGACTCTGTCCGCTTGTTCTGGTGCTGCTTGCCTGGGAGAAGAGGCCAAACCCCATTTGGCTGCAACCTCCCTTCAGGTAGTTGTAGACAACAATAAGGTCTCCCCTGAGCCTCCTCTTCTCCATGCTAAGCAACCCCAGCTCCCTCAGCCTCTCCTCACAGGGCTGTGCTCCAGACCTCTCCTCAGCCCTGTTGCCCTTCTCTGGACACATTCCAGCATCTCAACATCTTTCTTAAATTGAGCAGCCCTGAAACTGTGCATAAACCAAACCCAAATCTAACCAAACAAAACACAAACCAAACCAAACCCAAACCAAAAAACCAAACCCAAAACCAAACACAAACCAAACCAAACCCAAACTCAAACCAAACCCAAACCAAAACCAAACCAAACCCAAACCACAAACCAAACCAAACCCAAACCACAAACCAAACCCAAACCTAAACCCAAACCAAACCAAACCCAAACCCAAACCCAAACCCAACCCCAACCCCAACCCAAACCAAAAACCAAACCAAACCAAACCCAAACCCAAACCAAACCCAAACCCAAACCAAAACCAAACCAAACTAACAAACAGAAATCCCCCCAAAATAGAGTTAAATATTTGAAATGTGAAGACTCCAGCTTCTCATTTTAACATGGCTTCTCTCTCTCCACAGTCTCTGGTCAAAAGACTTGTTTGTGAACCTGAAAATAGGAACTAGTCCTTCCAGGTGGAACAAAGAAATGCTAAGGGCTGTGTGTTCTCTCCTTGTCAGAGTCAACAACAATAACCCCTAAGCACACTGAGTACAAAGACAAGTGTTGCAAAGACAGAGACCAGTTTGTTTCTCTAAAGCTGACTTTTTTGCAGCCTCACTTGCTGGATAAAAACAAACCCAAGGCAAGCCTTTATCAGCCTGGAATAATCTATTGAGGAGCACTAGCTGGGTCCTACAGTTTAAGAGTAGTAAAGTTTCTACAGATGAGGGATTTGGGGACAGACTGAGTGCAGTTACTGCTTCTACTCCTGTGCTCCAAGATAGGGCTCTGCTGTACTCTGCTGTTCTGCATCTGGGTTAACTCGCAGGCATTGCCTTTCTGCATAACAGATTTTGTCAGCTGAGAGCTGTACTACCAGTGAACTTTGTTTTCTTTAGTCTCTCTGGTTGCTGGTGCAGGGAAGTGAGCAAAACAATAATGACTTAGTTTGGTAAGTCTGACTTTTGTTATGCTCGGGGTCAAAGAAGGAAGAAGAGGAAAGAAAATAAATTGGTGTGAAAGGAAAGAAGAGGTAAGGCAGACCTGAGTGAAACAACACCAGCTTCGTGCTTCAGGTCTACAAGGAAGCAGCTAGCACTGATACTGCCTTGTCTGTCTATTCCTCTTGCCCAACCTTTTCATAAAGGTTTTTACTTTCCCACACTGCCAAAGCCTCAGAGCTCTCAGGACAGATCTCAGTGCTGAAGCTAGGGCATGAGATCCAGACCTGAAAATCAGGCACGGTGTCTGTGATCATAACAAAACCTGGTGTTAAATTCTTTTGCTTATCCTTCCTGCAATGGTATCTAAAAGTGGCAGTGGACAGAGTAGTCTTTCCTTCCCCTAGATTAATTGCCAGTCAGGACTATTTTCTAACATAACAATACAGATCTGCTGTTTCCTGACACCATGTTTTTTTTCTTTTCCCTTTTTTTTCATGGCATATTCCTTGGATTTCATGAAGAAGCATTTTTGTGTGCAGTATTTTATTTTGCTGCCTTTCAGCTTTCCTACTTTGTCCATGCAATTGCTATGTAATAAACTGTGCTGGATGCTTCAGTTTCTGAGGGCAAAACTGGAAATACAGAAGCTACAGATGGTGGTTTGGGAATTGTGTCACCTGCATAAACATGTGGTGGAACTCAGGTTATTCAGAAAAGACTTGTGGACAATCAATAGCTGGTAAGCTACTCATTGATGTGGCAGCAGAGGTTTCAGAAGACCCACCTGTCACGATCTCTGTCCTTCTGGAAGTCCTCACAGGGGTTCTCAGTAGATGCTGTGGGCTCCTAGTCCACCTAATGGAAATGACCAGAGTCTAGATATTGGACAAGGATGGTTAGAATAGAGTAGAGTAGAGTGGAGTGGAGTGGAGTGGAGTGGAATGGAATGGAATGGAATGGAATGGAATGGAATGGAATGGAATGGAATGGAATGGAATAGAATAGAATAGAATAGAATAGAATAGAATAGAATAGAATAGAATAGAATAGAATAGAATAGAATAGACCAGGTTGGAAAAGACCTTTGAGATCATCAAGTCCAACCTATCATCCAACACCATCTAATCAACTAAACCATGGCAGTAAGCACTCCATCCAGTCTCTTCCTAAACACCTCCAGCTTGAAACTGTGTCCTCTTGTTCTGGTGCTGGTTACCACGAGGAGTCCCTCACTCTTTCCTCAGAAGTCCCTGGGAGCAACAGCTCTGCCATGCCCTGCCTGCAGGTACTCTTAGACACCATGGGTCCCCAGTACACCTGCTGGAAATTAGCAGAGTTTTGATACTGGACCAGGATGCAGCAGCGGAGGTTTAGGCTGGATGTTAGGATGAAGTTCTTCCCAGAAAGAGAGATTGGCCATTGGAATGTGCTGCCCAGGGAGGTGGTGGAGTCACCATCACTGGAGGTGTTTAGGAAGAGCCTGGATGGGGTGCTTGGTTGCATGGTTTAGTTGATTAGATGGTGTTGGGTGGTAGGTTGGACTTGATGATCTCCAACATGTTTTCCAACCTGGTCTATTCTATTCTATTCTATTCTATTCTATTCTATTCTATTCTATTCTATTCTATTCTATTCTATGAAGTCCCTCACTCTTTCCTAAGAAGTCCCCAGGAGCAATAGCTCTGCCATGTCTTGTCTGCAGGTAATCTAACACTGGTCTCAGAAAGGGCAAAAGTATGAAGGAAAAGATTTGTTCCTCCTCCCACCTGCATCCTCCCAGCACTGAGGAATCCTGACTTTTCTCTCTGGTAGAAATAGTAGAGCAGAATACAGATAATAATAAAGAGTTAAAGCATTCAAATTAAAATCCCAGTCACATTTTTCTTGTCTTTATTTATTTTTTTTTCTTCATTCCTCTCTCTCTTTTCTTTTCTTCTTATTTTTTTTTTTTCCCTTTAAATTGAAGCAGGGCTCCTGGGCATTCACTAACAACTTTTATCTAATGGAAAGAATATTGTATTTTGTGATAAATGAGCTGGCAAATGGAAAATTATGCCAAGAAATTGAAAGATAATGGTCTGCAAGCACAATGAAGATGGACATTGTAACAGTGCAGGCCAGCTCTCCCAGGGAAGTCAGCGAGAGTTATTCCTTAAAGTTAGCTGGTTTCTGGGTACCCTCACCCCAGCCTCCTGGGGTTTCTCATGGCTAATTTTAGCCACTCTCTGTTGCATAACCGTTCCTTTTAGCTTGTGACTCGGGAGTCAACCTGAGGTCAAGCTGCATCCTGCTGGAGGCTGACATGTAAATAACTATGAAGGCAGCGTTTCCTAATCTAGATTCTTTGGAAGATCAGCAGCAATGCTGCACTCTTTCTCCTCTCTGCTTTGCTTCACAGTACATTACTTAATATGCAATTTATATACTTCTTCTTTTCATTTTTTGGATAGTATCTGTGATGTTCCTGGAGTACACTTTGTTATTTCTAACTTTGATGCTGCAATGAGAAATGTTTCAGCTCGCTGAACCTCCAGTACCTGGAATATGCTGCTGACGTGCAGCACGTTAAGATCTCCATTGTATACACAGGAGAACAGTTTTCTCATTTAAAGGAAAATAACTCAATCAAAATAAGCACTTAAGAATATGGTGTATGGCAATGGCAATTAAATCACTAATGTATTTCATGATAAATAACAACACAGGACTTAAAAATCTAGCAGAGTGCTGCAAAGATCTATTTATTTCTAGAAACTCTGAATTAAATGTGTTATTTAACCTAAAATGAAAAGTCAAAAGAGCCATGCTACAGGCAGAGAGAAAGAAGAGGAGAGGAGAGGAGAGGAGAGGAGAGGAGAGGAGAGGAGAGGGAGAGGAGAGGAGAGGAGAGGAGAGGAGAGGAGAGGAGAGGAGAGGAGAGGAGAGGAGAGGAGAGGAGAGAGGAGAGGAGAGGAGAGGAGAGGAGAGGAGAGGAGAGGGAGAGGGGAGAGGAGAGGAGAGGAGAGGAGAGGAGAGGAGAGGGAGAGGAGAGGAGAGGGGGAGAGGAGAGAGAGGAGAGGAGAGAGAGAGAAGAGAAGAGAAGAGAAGAGAAGAGAAGAGAAGAGAAGAGAAGAGAAGAGAAGAGAAGAGAAGAGAAGAGAAGAGAAGAGAAGAGAAGAGAAGAGAAGAGAAGAGAAGAGAAGAGAAGAGAAGAGAAGAGACCTCCGAGATCATCGAGTCCAACCTATCGCCCAACACCATCTAATCAAATAAACCATGACACCAAGCACCCCATCAAGTCTCTTCCTAAACACCTCCAGCGATGATGACTCTACCACCCCCCTGGGCAGCACATTCCAATGGCTAATCTCTCTTGCTGGGAAGAATGTCTTCCTAACCTCCAGCCTAAACCTCCCCTGGCACAGCTTGAGACTGTGTCCTCTTGTTCTGGTGCTGGTTGCCTGGGAGAAGAGACCAACCCCCTCCTGGCTACAACCTCCCTTCAGGGAGTTGTAGACAGCAATAAGATCTCCCCTGAGCCTCCTCTTCTCCAGGCTAAGCAACCCCAGCTCCCTCAGCCTCTCCTCACAGGGCTTGTGTTCCAAGCCCCTCCCCAGCTTTGTTGCCCTTCTCTGGACACCTTCCAGCAACTCAACATCTTTCTTAAACTGAGAGACCCAGAACTGGACACAGTTGTGATCTAACTATTTCTAGCAACTGTGAATTAAATGTGCCATTTAACCTCAAAAAATGAAAAAATTAAAAGGAGCTATGCTACAGGCACATCTCCAAGAACACAGGGAAACCATCAATTCTCTAGCAGGAAAATGACAGAGCCAAAGCAATAATTTTCAAGATAAGGAACATGACAAAAATAGGAAAACATCTTCCAAAGCAGCTTAGTATATGGTATAAAACAATCATCAAGAAATCCAAATGTTCCTTAAATGTTACATAAATCATAAAATTATCATTTCCACTTTGGTAAGCAAATCAGACAGCAGTTGCTACTCTGATTGATTGTAAAATCATACACAGGCCTCAGATATCCAAGTCTTCCTGAGAGAAGAAAAGTTGAGAAGAAAAGTGAGATTGGTCATTGGAATGTGCTGCCGAGGGAGGTGGTGGAGTCCCCATAAATGGAGGTGTTTAGTAAGAGACTGGATGAGGCACTTGGTACCATGGTTTAGTTGATTTGATGGTGTTGGGTGATAGGTTGGACTTGATAACCTCAAAGGTCTCTTCCAACCTGGTTAATTCAATTCAATGCAACTCCATTCCATTCCATTCCATTCCATTCCATTCCATTCCATTCCATTCCATTCTTGGTGAGGGGCTTGGAACACAAGCCCTATGAGGAGAGACTGAGGGAGCTGGGGTTGCTTAGCCTGGAGAAGAGGAGACTCAGGGGTGACCTTATTGCTGTCTACAACTACCTTAAGGGAGGTTGTGGACAGGAAGAGGTTGGTCTCTTCTCCCAGGCAACCAGTACCAGAACAAGAGGACACAGTCTAAGGCTGCACCAGAGGAGGTTTAGGCTGGAGGTTAGGAGGAAACTTTACACAGAGAGAGTGATTGCCCATTGGAATGGGCTGCCCGAGGAGGTGGTGGAGTCACCATCACTGGAGGTGTTCAGAAGGAGACTTGACAGGGTGCTTGGTGCCATGGTTTAGTTGATTAGGTGGTGTTGGATGATAGGTTGGATGCGATGGTCTTGAAGGTCTCTTCCAACCTGGTTTATTCTATTCTATTCTAGTCTATTCTAGTCTAGTCTAAAATATTCTAAGACATTCTAAGACATTCTAAGATATTATATTCTGTTGTAAGATATTATTTCTTTTTATAGTTGCAAGCTGCTTTTAGCCAAGCACAGCATACATTGAGGTTGGATTATTTGCGAGGGTTTGGTTCTTCCTTTCATCTTCCTTTTATTTATGTTTTTCAGGGAGGCACAAAGTTTAAATATATTTTAACAGAAATTTGAGCCCATACAAGCTGACAAACAGCCCCAAATTTTATTTTCCTTTCAGAGATTATGCCTTGCTTGACATTTTAAAGTATTAAACTGCAAAATTATTGCTTGCAGCAACTATAAATATTTCTTGCCCACTCGGTTTCCATGGCAACTGTGCTAATTTATTCAGAGACCTTTTGCATTTTTTAATTTGGGAGAAACAATGGTATCAGTGCTAAAGCTCTGCCTAGACCTGACATTTTGATCCTTTCTGAAAATAAAACGTGCCATGAAGTATTTTTTTCAGCATAAGCTACATTATTACACAAAAGGCACTGATGTTCAAGATGTCTTCTGGGAGATTGGTATCACACAGATCTTTTATGTGTAGATATAGCGATGGCACAGACGTAATTAGCCCCAGAATAATGGTTCTGACTGCTCTTCTCGGCCAGTCAGAGCCTTTGAACTGAAATATCTCACAGCTAGTGGCATCTCGGGGATAGAATAGCCTAGGCTAGCCTAGCCTAGCCTAGCCTAGCCTAGAATAGATAGGATAGGATAGGATAGGATAGGATAGGATAGGATAGGATAGGATAGGATAGGATAGGATAGGATAGGATAGGATAGGATAGGATAGGATAGGATGGGATGGGATGGGATGGGATGGGATGGGATGGGATGGGATGGGATGGGATGGGATGGGATGGGATGGGATGGGATGGAAAGAATAGAATAGAATAGACTAGACTAGACTAGACTAGACTAGACTAGACTAGACTAGAATAGAATAGAATAGAATAGAATAGAATAGAATAGAATAGAATAGAATAGAATAGAATAGAATAGAAATAGATTAGAATAGAATTAACCAGGTTGGAAAAGACACCACACACTTCTGCTTCTGAGTGTCTTCAAAGCATACAAGCCCCCTTCATAGAAAGAGAGATTGGCCATTGGAATGTGCTGCCCAGGGAGGTGGTGGAGTCACCATCACTGGAGGTGTTTAGGAAGAGACTGGATGAGGCTCTTGTTGCCATGGTTTAGTTGATTAGATGGTGTTGGGTGATAGGTTGGACTCGATGAGCTGGAAGTTCTTTTCCAACCTGGTTAATTCTATTCTGTTCTGTTCTATACTGCAAGCCTTGTGCAGCTGTAGCTCATTCTACATATACTCTGTGCAATGCAAAGGAGTTCATCCTCCAGAGCTGTCAGTTAAAAGGTTTATAGGGGCAGCAAGTGCCTTTTAAAAGTTAGGCATTTATCCTGTGAACATAAATAAGAATGAATTGATGGGTGCAAAGGAAATAACTTCTATTAATACCACTTTCTTTTTTAATGCTGAGCTCAGAATCAAATTAAAGGTTTCCAAATTTCAATGCCTTTTTTACCACCATCAGTATAATGACATTTATTTCAGGTGTACCAAAAAGAGAGATTTGATATTGAAAAATCACTGACTGTTGAGAAACCTTTTTTTACCCTCAGCTTCTGACTGCAGACAAGGATGGGTTTGAAAGACAGACTAATTTTAATTGAAAATTCAATCTGCATGTCTAATTCCTGGAACTGCTGCTTGCTGGTGGCAAATAACTAATCTAAGAAGGTACTGGAGTATGCAAAAGCCTTTCTTTAAGAAACTATAATAAACCAGTTAACAACTTATATATTCAACCTGCAAGCATATAATAGGTGCTATATAGCTATCTATCTATCTATCTATCTATCTATCTATCTATCTATCTATCTATCTATCTCAATCAATCTATCTATCTATCTCTATATCTATCTATATCTATATCTATATCTATATCTATATCTATATCTATATCTATATCTATATCTATATCTATATCTATATCTATATCTATATCTATATCTATATCATCTATATCTATATCTATATCTATATCTATATCTATATCTACATCTACATCTACATCTATATCTGTATCTATCTATCTATCTCTCTCTATATATATACACACTACTGCACTCTGGTGAGACTCCACCTTGATTACTGCATCCAATTCTGGACCCCTTACTACAAGAAACATCTGGAGGTGCTGGAATGTGTCTAGAGAAACACCACAAAGATGATCAGTGGGCTGCAGCTCCTGTCCCACAGAATCAGACTGAGGAAGTTGGGACTATTCACTCTGGAGAAGAGAAGGCTCCAAGGAGACCTTATTGTGGCCTTCTAGTATTTTAAGGGGGCCTCCAAGAAATCTGGGAAGGGACTTTTTAGGGTGTCAGGGAGTGATAGGACTGGGGAGGATGGAACAAATCTAGGAATGGGTAGATTTAGATTGCATGTTAGGAAGATAGGAAGAAATTCTTCCCCGTGAGGGTGATGAGAGACTGGCACAGGTTGCCCAGGGAGGTGGTGGAAGCCTCATTCCTGGAAGTTTTTAAGGCCAGGCTGGCTGTGGCTGTGAGCAACCTGATGTAGTGTGGGGTGTCCCTGCTCATGGCAGGGGGGTAGGAACTAGATAATTCCTGATGTCCATTCCAGCCCTGAGAATTCTATGATTCTATATTTTGTTGACTCAGTTCATCTAATAATTTTCTGTGTTCTTCATACGCATGTAGGTAGCTGAAGTTTAAAATATGCATGAATTATCACAGAAGAGTTAGGAAATCACCTCATTAGTCAAACCCTGAAATAAAAATATCCTTTTTTTCTTTTTAATTGCATCAACTATGCATAAAGAAAGGGGGGGGGGAGGGGGGGAAGTCATTCAGCTAGCAAGTGAGAAGATTCCTTGATGTGCAATTTCTCATGACTGCAGCTGTTTTTGAGACTGAACCTCCAAACACACTCCCAGTGGGGTGCATCAATGAAACAAACATAGAACCAGAGAATTCTTAGGGTTGGAAAGGACCTCAAGGATCATCCAGTTCCAACCCCCCTGCCATGGGCAGGCATGCCTCACACTACAGCAGGTTGCTCAGAGCCACATCCAGCCTGGCCTTAAAAAACCTTCAGGGATGAGGCTTCCACCACCTCCCTGGGCAGCCTGTTCCAATCATGAGAAACAATTCCAGCTGCAGAATTAGACAGCAATGTTCAGCTCAGATGTTAGCTGATTGTCTGCATTGATGATTACAGTAACCTCTAGCAGTCCAGCAAAGATGTTTTGTCATGTATCTTGTATGTGCATGTGCCAAAGGACTCTTTATCTTCCTTATTTGCTGATGAACCTGTCAGAGCAAAGACACAAGGGAGCAGATCTTGCTATGATCCTCAGTTTTACAGCCAGATAATTGAATCATGGTGAAATGGAACAGCAAGCCTAAGGTCATACAGCAACTTTAACTCCAATTTGCCTAAAAATTTACTGTTCTTAACCAAATGACTTTCCTTTCTGGCTAACACTTTATCCAGTAATTGGTTTATCGCTGAACACTCCCTCTGGATACTGCATGTGGAAAACAATGCCCATTTCAGTCAACTGAATAAACCTAGGAACATGTTTGTGGTGAGATCTAAAACAAGGCTCTGGCAGATTTCTATATGGGGAGCTGTGAGAGACCGAATCTTGTCTCTCTCGATGTGAATCAGCAAAGATAAAGTCGCCTTTGCTCCTCACCCAGACTACAGCTGATGTGCATTAGGAAGATGTATATTTTAGGCTGGATGTTAGGAAGAAATTCTTCACAGAAAGAGAGATTGGCCATTGGAATGTGCTTCCCAGGGAGGTGGTGGGGTCACCATCACTGGAGGTGTTAAAAAGAGACTGGATGAGGCACTTGGTGCCATGGTTTAGTTGGTTAGATGGTGTTGGATGATAGGTTGGACTTGATGATCTCAAATGCCTTTTCCAACCTGGTCTATTCTATTCTATTCTATTCTATTCTATTCTATTCTATTCTATTCTATTCTATTCTATTCACTAATGTGTATAGGGCAGACATCACTGGATGATGACTCTCTGGAATAAGCATGGATAAGATCATCTCTATCCATCAGCTACCCCAGAAAGAGAGGATGGTGAAAAGAATAATGGATTCCCCACCTGGACGCACACCTAAAGCAACTTGTGACTGAAATACTGTATAAAAGACCTGCTCAATGCCTGCTCAGGAAGAGGAAAACAGAGAAGAAAATACAAGGTGAGAAAAGGACAGACACAGGAGAGAAGACATCACCATGGAGCCTGGAAGCAGCAGACCAGGAGGAACCCTCTCTCTGTGTGCTAAGTTCCACCTGCTGCAACTCATGGAGCTAAAGAGGCTGCTCAGAGAAGGACTTGGACTTTGGGATCTCTCCCTCCCCTCCTCCAGCAGAGGACAGAACAACCAAGAAAGAAGACATCTCCTCCATGCCAAAGTGGCAGCAGTCTTCCTCCACAGACCCAACCCGTCTTGGGGGGTGTGAGGTGTGGTAATATAATTCCTTTCCTCTTCTCTCTCCCTCTTCTTTCTCTCTCTCTCTATTTTTTCCCTCTCTCTCTCCCTTCTTCTCTTCCATCCACTTTATTCTGTTAATAAATAGCCTCAGGGCTGTTGATATTTTGGCCTTGTTTGTGCCTCTAATTTCATAACAGGGGAATATTCAAAAGAACTGAGTCTCTCTCCCTCTCTGGAACAAGGCAGAAGCTATAAAGTGAATCACTGGAGAGCAAATAATACCTAACTCTTCATCTGTGCAAGAAACACTTCCAGAGGTACAATTAAGTACTGGATTTTTTGACCTGTAACTTTTGAACAGTCTTCAAAGAGGCAGGGTTTAAAGTGCAGATCCATCTTGGGGGCTGATGCATATCAATCATGAAAGCCCTCTTCATTTTTTTTCTCTGAGACATTCAGTTTGTCTTAGAAGGAGGGAGTTGGTTTTCATGCTCCAGGATCAGCTTCCTGCCTTCAGATTAAAAAGCTGGGAGACCATTCAGATAGACTATCTGCCACGAACCATCTCCCCAAAACAAAGTGATACAAAGACTGAAATATCCAGTTCAGAAATTCATATGATTGCTTCAAGCTCATCCAGCAGACCAAAACTCTGTGCTGAGCTGCTGGGTATGATATATTTAGCTCCAAAGTACCTTCATATCCCTTTAGGGTTGCAAACTGTATTTTCAGCTTTCAGAGACCAGAGTAGAAAAGGTCTATCTGTCAAACTGCTGCACTGTCATATGCTATCACTTTGGAAATCTCAGAGAGCTTTCAGCAAACATCACCACTGATCAACACAGGTCTTTCCAGCTCCCCAAATCTGAGAAGTCCTTAGACTTCCTTTTAACCAGACTTGGCAGGTGAGCTTAAAAAATGCCCAGTTCTATGTTTCCAGTAAAGACAAGTGAGCTTATAGGATGGAGAGATAATTCAGATTGAAAGGGAACACAGAGGGTATCTAGTACAGCCTCCTGCTCAAAACAGAGTAGCTCAGAGCTTGATTTAGTTGAGTCTTGCTGACCTCCAAGGATGGTGACTGCTCAGTGTCCCTGGGCATTCTGCTGCTCTGCTGGACTGTCTTCACAGGGTAAAAGCTTTTCTTTACATCCAGCCTGAACCATTTTCATTTCAGTTTATGGCACTTGCCTCATTCTCCCACTGTGCACCATTGCAAGGAGCCCATCTCTGTTATCTTGCTCATATCACCAGAGTTATGGTAGAATGCTGTGGGTTGCCCTAAAATCAAATCTCTCCCCAGACTCACCAATTTTCTGTCCCTCCACCACTTCTCTCAGGGCAAATGTTCTTGCTCAGATCATTTTGCTGCCCCTCTGTTGAATTCTCTCTGGTTTAGTTACATCTTTCTTGCACAGGATGTGGTACTTTGCTATCACTTCCCTCAACCTATTGCCTCTTGGGCTCTGGCTGTTCAGCTAGCCCAGGATACTGCTGGCTTTTGTTCCTCCTAGGGCACAGAGCTCATCTTCAGCATAAGAAGAGTTAAGCTTCAATAAACTGGAATTAATGGAATGAAGCTGGAGGTGGAGAGATTCAGACTGGAGGTGAGAAGGAAGTTCTTCACCATGAGAGTGGTGAAGCCCTGGAATGGGTTGTCCAAGGAGGTGGTTGAGGCCCCATCCCTAGGGGTGTTTAAGGCCAGGCTGGATGAGGCTCTGATCAGCCTGATCTAGTGTGGGGTGTCCCTGCCCATGGCAGGGGGCTTGGAACTAGCTGATCCTTGTGGTCCCTTCCAACCCTGACTGATACTATGACAAACTGGTTCGTTTTGTGACAACTTTAAAACCAGCAGAAATATTAGCAGTAGCTTTGGCTCAGTTAGTTTATCCTTTGGTTTGGGGTTTTTGTGGTGGGGTTTTTTGTGTGTTTTGGTTTATTTTGTTTAGGTTTCTACCTTTGGGTTCTTTGGCTTTGAGCTGTTTTTTACAACACACCTAGAAACAAGGTGGTGAGGAGAACTGTAGCTTGGAGGGGGAGTAGAATGTTTGGCCTCAACCGCTGCAGTCCTTTTCTGCCTAACAGCAGTACCATCAGCCACTCTGAAATTTCCATTTTAGAACAGAAAAGGTAATTTTTTCTTTAAGTATATATATAGTTGATGTGCAGTGTTCCCTCTTGGCAATTTGTTACCTCAAACTAATTTTCCACTTAGCTTTTTTCATATATTTCTCCCATATTTTTCTCTCCTCTCTTTTCATCCACCTTTTATTCCTCTTTTTGTCCAAAACAGATATTTGTCCACCATGAGGTAAACTGATGGCTAAGATATTTCCTGTAACACCACCACATTCCAACAAGCTGGGGTCAGAGTGGCTGGAGAGCAGCCAGGCAGAAAGGGTCCTGGGGGTGCTGGTTGATAGTAGGCTGAACATGAGCCAGCAGTGTGCCCAGGTGGCCAAGAAGGCCAATGGAATCCTGGCCTGCATCAGGAACAGTGTGGTCAGCAGGAGCAGGGAGGTCATTGTGCCCTGTACTCAGCACTGGTTAGGCCACACCTTGAGTCCTGTGTTCAGTTCTGGGCTCCTCAGTTTGGGAAAGATGTTGAGTTGCTGGAAGGTGTCCAGAGAAGGGCAACAAAGCTGGGGAGGGGTCTGGAGCACAGCCCTGTGAGGAGAGGCTGAGGGAGCTGGGGTTGCTTAGCCTGGAGAAGAGAAGGCTCAGGGGAGACCTTCTTGCTGTCTACAACTCCCTGAAGGGAGTTTGTAGCCAGGAGGGGCTTGGTCTCTTCTCCCAGGCAATCAGCACCAGAACAAGAGGATACAGTCTCAAGCTGTGCCAGGGGAAGTTTAGGCTGGAGGTGAGAAGAAAGTTCTTCCCAGAAAGAGAGATTGGCCATTGGAATGTGCTGCCCAGGGAGGTGGTGGAGTCGCCATCATTGGAGGTATTCAAGAGGGGACTGGATGTGGCATTTGGTGCCATGGTTTAGTAGTCATGAGATGTTGGGTGCCAGGTTGGACTTGATGATCTTTGAGGTCTCTTCCAACCTTATTGATTCTATGATTCTATTCTGTGATTCGTCACTGCACAGTAGAGTTTTAAAAGCTTATTTGAGTTGTATTAGAGTCAGCAATGACAAAACTCCAGGGGCTGGGCTGCTCAGTATTTTGTTTCACTCACTCATACTTTGTGTGCAGAAATTTAATTACATGGGCACACATTTCAACAATTAATTTTACCTCTGGCCAGCTTTGTGTGTCAACTGAGTTCAACCTCGCTGAGTAATTAATTTCAGCTACATTCCATATTGTGTGGCACAGACATGTCCTGCAGGCACAGTTGTCAGGGATTCCTCAGATGGATCCCTGTTTCTCAGATCTGCTCTTAGGCTGGATGTTAAGAAGAAGTTTTTTATAGGAAGAGTTATTGGCCATCGGGATGGGCCACCATCACTAGAGGTGTTTAGGAAGGGACTGGATGAGGCACTTGGTGCCATGGTTTAGTTGATTAGATGGTGTTGGGTGATAGGTTGGACTTGATGATCTCAAAGGTCTCTTCCAACCAGGTTAATTCTTCCCTCCTCCCCTCCCCTCCCCTCCCTCCCCCTCCCCTCCCCCTCCCCTCCCCCCCTCCCTCCCCTCCCCTCCCTCCCCTCCCCCCCTCCCCTCCTTTCCCTTCCCTTCCCTTCCTTTCCCTTCCTTCCCTTCCCTTCCCTTCCTTCCCTTCCCTTCCCTTCCTTCCTTCCCTTCCCTTCCCTTCCCTTCCCTTCCCTTCCCTTCCCTTCCCTTCCCTTCCTTCCCTTCCCTTCCCTTCCCTTCCTTCCCTTCCCTTCCCTTCCCTTCCCTTCCCTTCCTTCCCTTCCTTCCTTCCCTTCCCTCCTCTTCTCTCCTCTTCTCTCCTCTTCTCTCTTCTCCCCCAAAGAGGATATCTTCTTCTCAGACCAATTAAAGTGCAATAATTTTTGCCACTGACAACCTTAATAGAAATTTTTCCTGAAGCCACTCATATCCAAGATTTATTAGAAAACTAAGTCACTGGGGAGGTGCTCTGAGACCCACAGCTTTTTTGTGAGTAATTTACAGTGCCAGAAGAAGTTTCCCTGTCTCGTAACTGGTTTTCAGGGCTTCTTCAGGATATAAGTCAATCATAAGACTCCTTCTCTGGAGAGTTTCAAGACCCATCTGGATGCATTCCTGTGTGACCTGCACTAGATTCTATGATCCTGCTCTGGCATGGGGAGCTGGACTCAATCTTTGGAGGTCCCTTTGAACCCCTAACATCCTCTGGTCCTGTTATTAGGGAGTGAGAGTTGGTCTATTTTTTCTTTGAACACCTTATGTATAACAGTTTAAGAAGGATGTTGACTTGCTGAGAAGGGCGACAAAGTTGGTGAGGGGTTTGGAACACATGCCCTGTGAGGAGAGACTGAGGGAGCTGGGGTTGCTTAGCCTGGAGAAGAGGAGACTCAGGGGTGACCTTATTGATCTCTACAACTACCTGAAGGGAGGTTGTAGACAGGCAGAGGTTGGTCTCTTCTCCCAGGCAACCAGTACCAGAACAAGAGGACAGAGTCGCAAGCTGCCCCAGGGGAGGGTTAGGCTGGATGTTAGGAGGAAGTTTTACACAGAGAGAGTGATTGCTCATTGGAATGGGCTGCCTGGGGAGGTGGTGGAGTCACCATCACTGGAGGTGTTCAGGAGGAGACTTAATAGGATGCTTGGTTGCATGGTTTAGTTGATTAGGTGGTGTTGGATGATAGGTTGGACGAGAGGATCTTGAAGGTCTCTTCCAATCTGGTCTAGTCTATTCTATTCTATTCTATTCTATTCTATTCTATTCTATTCTATTCTATTCTATTCTATTCTATTCTATTCTATCCCATCCCATCCCATCCCATCCCATCCCATCCCATCCTATCCTATCCTATCCTATCCTATTCTCCTGTTAGTCATTGGTGAAGGTACCAGCAAACCAGTGCCCCTGGAACGACTCAGCCTCTATCAGCATCACATAGAATAATGGAAAAAAATCTTTATTCTTTTGTTTTGTTTTGCTTTTTCACTGAGCAAACTGAGGAAAAACATAGCTAAAATACCCATCCTCACACGTCTCAAACAGTTTTAAGTCATCAAAGTTACTAAAAACATGTGTAGGCACAGATTCTGCTCTGTCTTGTCAGCACTACCATTGCCCCCTGCAGCAGAGAAGAAGAGAATATGCCCCCTTGGGGTTATGCTGCTGGCAGGCAGCTGTCTTTCAGATGACCAACAGAGATGGCAGCCACAGAGGCTGCGTTGAACAGAGATGGTCTGAGCTTCTGTGGTTGTTTCAGGCTATGACTTTAAAATTTGGCACAGATCTTGAGCAGAAAAGTAATAAAATGTAAATAAATCACTATTGGGTGTGAAAAGGAAAACAAAGATAATTCTAACAATGCCACTGGAGAGATATCTGCCATAAGATTGGTTGTACCAAAACAATTCCTTCCTCTCTTGATTGTGTCCACAGAAGGGCAACAAGGCTGGGGAGGGGTCTGGAGCACAGCCCTGTGAGGAGAGGCTGAGGGAGCTGGGGTTGCTTAGCCTGGAGAAGAGGAGGCTCAGGTGAGACCTTCTTGCTCTCTCCAACTCCCTGAAGGGAGGTTGTAGCCAGGTGGGGTTGGTCTCTTCTCCCAGGCAACCAGCACCAGAACAAGAGGACACAGTCTCAAGCTGTGCCAGGGGAGGTTTAGGCTGAAAATGAGGAGAAAGTTCTTCACTGAGAGAGTTGTTCACCATTGGAATGGGCTGCTCAGGGAGGTGGTGGAGTCACCATCCCTGGAGGTGCTCAAGAGGGGATTTCATATGGCACTTGGTGCCATGGTTTAGTCATGAGGTCTGTGGTGACAGGTTGGACTTGGTGATCTTTGAGGTCTCTTCCAACCTTGGTGATTCTGTGATTCACTCTGGAGAGATACCAACTTACTCCTGCTTGACCATGGCTGCATTGTTTTGGTTAAGTCTAGCAGCAACTTTCTCTGCTCCTTTCTCTTCTTCCTTTTGTACAGGGGATCTGGGTGGGCAGAAAAGGAGAAGCTGGCAGCCAGGGGGATGCTTGTGATGTTTGTTAATTGTAAGTACCTGTGAATATTGTAAATCCTGTAAATTTTATACATATTCATTGCATTCCATTGTAGATTGTAGTTCTGCTTGTATTACAGTTTTCATTTGCTTCCAACTGAGCTGGTCTGGCAAAGTTAATGGGGGGGGGGGGTGGGGTGTGGAAATTTCAACCCACCACAGCCACTTAAGAAAGGCTTCTTCACAAATATAAAGGGCTGTAAATCATTCCTGACAGGATAGCTTAAATGAGTCATTAATAGAGCTGGTAAGAGCTGTGAAAAGGAAGCAATTTAATCTTTTGCCAGCTCACAGCTTAAAGATATTTGCAGCCACTAACATTTCTTCTTCTCTCCTCAGTTTTGAAGACAAATCTAATTGCAGCTTGGAGAGGACAAACATTTTTTAATCAGGCACCAAAGGTCAGAGAATAAAGCACAAAAAACATGCTAGCCTTTTCTAACACTACAATTACAAGAGAGTAAGAGAGCATTACACAGGCTCACAGGATGTCAGGGGTTGGAAGGGACCTCCAGAGATCACTGACTCCAACCCCCCTGCCAGAGCAGGACCACAGAATCTAGCACAGGTCACAGAGGAATGGATCCAGATGAGTGCATCCCTGCATTAGTATAAGCAAAGAGAGCATGCCTGCACTGAACCATCCCTGCAGTCTAACTCTCCTGTGCCTTTACTAATCAGCATTAGATTTGTAAACACATTCACTAAACAGGCTTGAGTGAGGCTATGTATTCTTGTGACATTAGAAATTCTTCCCTGTGTGTCTAGCAGCATGGACTGCCTTTCTGCCTGTTAGGGGAAAAAAAAAGATGTTAGAGAACAAAGGAAAAAATGACAGGTTTCCAGAATTGCTGAGTTTTGTGGTGAACAACAATAACAAAATGACCATGAAAAGAGATATTACCCCAAAAACACAGCAAATGAAGCACATCTAGGGCTCACTGATTGGGATCACACCATTCTACTACATACTCTTGGCCTGGAGAAGAGGAGGTTCAGGGGAGACCTTCCTGCTCTCTACAACTCCCTGAAGGGAGGTTGTAGCCAGGTGGGGGTTGGTGTCTTCTCCTAGGCAAACAGCACCAGAACAAGAGGACACAGTCTCAAGCTGCACCAGAGGAGCACTGGAGGTGAGGAGAAAGTTCTTCACAGAAAGAGTCACTCACCTTTGGGATGTGCTGCTCAGGAAGGTGGTGGAGTTACCATCCCTGGAGGTGCTCAAGAGGGGACTGGACATGGCGCTTGGTGCCATGGTTTAGTCATGAGGTCTGTGGTGACAGGTTGGACTTGGTGATCTTTGAGGTCTCTTCCAACCTTGATGATTCTGTGATAATGCACATAATTCACATGCTTTAGTATTCAGAGATGCTTCCCCACAAGCATCCTCTGGTAAGACCTTGCCTGGAGTACTATGTCCAGCTCTGGTCCCCTCAGCATAGGAAGGACATGGACCCGCTGGAGTGAGTCCAGAGGAGGGCAACAAAAATGATCAGGAGGCTGAAGCACCTCTGCTATGAGGACAGGCTGAGGGAGCTTGGATTAGTAAACCTGGAGAAAATTCCAGGGATGCTTAGTAGCATCCATCCAGTACCTGAAAGGGGCTTTACAAGAAGGCTGCAGAGGGTCTATTTACAAAGGTGTGAAGTGATCATTTTTCTTCCCTTCTTATAAAGATAGATATAAATTAGATGATAAAGATAGTTAGATAGATAGATAGATAGATAGATAGATAGATAGATAGATAGATAGATGGATAGATAGATATGATATAGAGGTAGAGATAGAGAGATAGAGATAGAGATAGAGATAGAGATAGAGATAGAGATAGAGATAGAGATAGAGATAGAGATAGAGATAGAGATAGAGATAGGGATAGGGATGGAGATGGAGATGGAGATGGAGATGGAGATGGAGATGGAGATGGAGATGGAGATGGAGATGGAGATGGAGATGGAGATGGAGATGGAGGTAGAGATGGAGATGGAGATGGAGATGGAGATGGAGATGGAGATGGAGGTGGAGGTAGAGGTAGAGGTAGAGAGAGAAGAGAAAGAGAAAGAGAAAGAGAAAGAGAAAGAGAAAGAGAAAGAGAAAGAGAAAGAGAAAGAGAAAGAGAAAGAGAAAGAGAAAGAGAAAGAGAAAGAGAAAGAGAAAGAGAAAGAGAAAGAGAAAGAGAAAGAGAAAGAGAAAGGAAGAGGAAGAGGAAGAGGAAGAGGAAGAGGAAGAGGAAGAGGAAGAGGAAGAGGAAGAGGAAGAGAGAGAGAGAGAGAAAGAGAGAAAGTGAAAGAGATGATAGAGATGAGAGAGGTAGAGATATATATAGAGAGAGAAAGAGAGGTATAAATATAGTTAGAGATAGAGATAGAGATAGAGATAGAGATAGAGATAGACATAGACATAGACATAGACATAGACATAGACATAGGTAAACCTTTGTGCAATTTGTGCATGTAAACCATTTGGTTGGAAGCAGAAAAAAGGATTGAAAATACCAGTGACAAATATGCTTGGCATATTTTCTTTCCTCTCCTAAAGCCTCTCATTAAAATGTTTCCTCATGTTATGTGCAAGAGGTCAACAAAAGGAGTCACAACTAAGCCACAGCGAGGTGATTCCCAATTTAGTGTAGCCAGTCATTACCTCACTGTGCTGCACAGCAAGCTAAAAGCACTGGAGAAAAGGCATATAAGGGTGTTTGGGAGCATTACCTTTGAGTATCTTTCACCTTTATTCTTCCAGAAGACTGAAATCTCCATCACTACCCAAACCCTGTCCTGTCAAAGCCATTAAAGTCCTAAGTTTTGTACAGCCACAGTCACAGTACAGTACATGAGCTACAAAACCATTCTCAACAGACTTTTCTGCCTGTGTCCTGCTAGACTTACTGCTGCCCCAGATATGTGCTGCAGGCCAGAAATTTATTGGTCACAACAGAAGGCAGCAACTTCTTAAGAAAGCAGTTATGAGCAGATACTTACCAAGCTTTAGGTAACCCTTGGTCTCTAGGTGTCAAGCTGCAAGCAGATCTGACTTGAGCTCTTGATTAATCCACTTCAAAACAACAGGAAAAAAACCCCAAACCAACCAAACAACCAAAAAAAGGAAACCCAACACATTTCCTAACACAATTCTAGAATGTAGAATATAAAGAATAGAGAATTAACCAGGTTGGAAAAGACCTTTGAGATCATCAGGTCCAACCTATCATCCAACACTATCTAATTATTCCAAAATGGGAATAAATAGAGCTATAGAGGCATTCTTTCATAAAGGATCTACAGTATTTTTCTCTCTCTACCCATAAACAAGTCTTTGTGTGCAAAGAGAGAGTGAGAAGTCACACATTATGATTATCAGCTATGTATAAATACTTCTAAAGCTGGATGAATGAAGATAAATAGAATAGAATAGAATAGAATAGAATAGAATAGAATAGAATAGACCCAGACCAGACCAGACCAGACCAGACCAGGTTGGAAGATACCTCAGAGATCATCAAGTCCAACCCATCATCCAACACCATCTAATCAACTAAACCATGGCAACAAGCACCCCATCCAGTCTCCTCCTAAAGACATCCAATGATGGTGACTCCACCATCTCCCCAGGTAGCACATTCCAATGGCCAATCACTCTCTCTGTGAAGAATTTATTCCTAACATCCAGCGTAAACCTCCCCTGGTGCAGCTTGAGATTGTGTCCTCTAGTTCTGGTGCTGGTTGCCTGGGAGAAGAGACCAACCCCCACCTGACTACAAACTCCTTTCAGGTAGTTGAAGAGAGCAATGAGGTCTCCCCTGAGCCTCCTCTTCTGCAGGCTAAGCAACCCCAGCTCCCTCAGCTCCTTCATAGGGCTTGTGCTCCAAACCCATACAATGGAATGGAATGGAATGGAATGGAATGGAATGGAATGGAATGGAATGGAATGAATAGAATAGATCTTTGAGATCATCAGTCCAACCTATCACCCAACACCATCTAACCAACTAAACCATGGCACCAAGAACCCTATCCAGTCCCTTCCTAAACACTTCCAAGTGAAGCATGCAGGGATGAAGGAAGTGGTAAAAGGTAGAAAAAAGCAGTTTGTATTTATTTAGAATAAAACCTTTATTTAGAATAAACCAAACCAGGTTGGAAGAGACCTTCAAGATCATTGCATCCAACCCATCAAACAATCCAACCCACCTAAACAACTAACCCATGGCACCAAGCACCCCATCAAGTTTCCTCCTGGACACCTCCAGTGATCATGACTCCACCACCTCCCCGGGCAGCCCATTCCAATGGGCAATCACTCTCTCTGTATAGAACTTCTTCCTAACATCCAACCTGAACCACCCCTGGCACAGCCTGAGACTGTGACTGTGACTACTTGGAGCAGTGGAACACAGAAAGCAAATTAGAACAGAAAGATGATTAACAGGACAGTTATGGTAACTGTGCATAAAAGGTCCCTGGCAATTCTAGAGTGCAGAACTGTTGAGCTTTGCAGAGAGCAGAGAGATGTGTGAGAGACTTTAAGAGAAGAATAGGGTGCATGCAAGGAACAATGAGGTTGTATAGGCCTAAATTAATGGAGATCTCAGTGCAATGATGTCAAGGGAAGCAAGTCCATAAAGGTAAGCCCTGTACAAGTAATGGTACAAAATAGAAATAGCTCTGCAAGTCCCAGGGCCTAAATAAAACCCCCAAAATGAGTTCATGTGTTTATATCCCATATAGAACATTATATGCCACAGAGAGTCATCTATCACTGTACCTTTTTGAGATTTTAACAACAGGAAGGGGAAAAAACCCAGTGAAATAAGTCATGCTACAGCTCTTGGCAGGGGACAAAAGGAGATCCATTTTTAAAGGGCACTGAACTCATTTTTCCAAATCCCAACGTGAGCTAAGGAAGAGATTTTAGAGACAAAAAACAAAAAGAGCCCAGAGGAGTGTCATGGTATGCTACAGAGAAGATGCACCAAGAAACCTCTTATCCAAACCTTGTCATAGATTCATAGAATCAACCAGCTTGGAAAAACCTCAGAGATCATCAACTCCAACTGTTACCTAATACCTCACACCTCCTGACAACTAAACCACGGCTCCAAGTGCCACATCCAATCCTTTTTTGAACATCTCCGGGGATGGTGACTCCACCACCTCCCTGGGCAGCACATTCCATCGGCTCTCTGTGAAGAACTTTCTCCTCACCTCAAGCCTAAACCTCCCTTGGCACAGCTTTAGACTGTGTCCTCTTTTTCTGGTGGTGCTGGTTGCCTGGGAGAAGAAACCAACCCCCTCCTGTCTACAATTTCCATTTAGGTAGTTGTAGACAGCAAGAAAGACTCCCCTGAGTCTCCTCTTCTCCAGGCTAAACAATTACAGCTCCCTCAGCCTCTCCAGGGCCAGTGACTCCACCACATCCCTGGGCAGCAGATTCCAATGGCCAATCTCTCTTTCTGTGAAGAATTTCTTCCTAACATCCAGCCTAAACCTCTCCTGGTGCATCCTGAGACTGGCTGTGGTTAGTAGCTCAAGAGAGGTTCTTCTACCCCTCTGCTTTGCCCTGCTGAGGCCATATTGAAATATTGTGTCCAGTTCTGGGTCCCTCCGTTTAAGAAGGACCTCAGGGAACTGCTTGTAAGGGTCCAGTGCAAAGCCACAAAAATTATTAAGGGAGTGGAAAAGCTTCCTTATGAGGAGAGACTGAGGGAGCTGGGGAACTGTAGCTTGGAGAGAAGGAGACTAAGTGGTGAACTCATTCATGTTGATAAAGATGTGCAGGGTGAGTGCCCAGAGGCTGGAGCCAGGCTCTGCTCAGTGATGCCCAATGACAGCACAAGGGGCAATGGGGGGAAGCTGAGGCAGAGGAAATTCCATGGAAACAGGAGGAAATTTTTTTCCCTCATATTAGGGTAAGAGAGCACTGGAACAGGCTGCCCAGGGAGGTTGTTGAGTCTCCCTCTCTGGAGATATTCAAGACCCACCTGGATGAGTTCCTGTGTGACCTGCTCTAGGTGATCCTGCTCTGGCAGGTGGGTTGGACTGGATGATCTCTCCAGGTTCCTTCCAGCCCTTAACATTCTGTGATGCTGTGATCCTGTGGTCAGTCTAACACCACCCTGGCCATCAAACCACGTCCTGAAGTGCCATGTCTACACACACATTTTAAACACCTCCAGGGAAAAAAACATCAATTGGTTTTGCCAGGAATGAAATGATGACATAAACAAGCCTGAAACCGCACTTATGTTTTAAAATGTTCTTTTTCCCCTAGATTCCCATGGATATATATGGATACATATGAAATGTATGGCTTGGAACACAAGCCCTATGAGGAGAGGCTGAGGGAGCTGGGTTGCTTACCTGGAGAAGAGGAGACTCAGGGGTGACCTTATTGCTCTCTACAACTACCTGAAGGGGGTTGTAAACAGGCAGAGGTTGGTCTCTTCTCCCAGGCAGCCAGCACCAGAACAAGAGGACACAGTGTCAGGCTGCACCAGGGGAGGTTCAGGCAGGAGGTGAGGAGGAAGTTTTACACAGAGAGAGTGATTGCCCATTGGAATGGGCTGCCCAGGGAGGTGGTGGAGTCACCATCACTGGAGGTGTTCAGGAGGAGACTCGACAGGGTGCTTGGTTGCATGGTTTAGTTGGTTGGGTGGTGTTGGATGATAGGTTGGACGTGATGATCTTGAAGGTCTTTTCCAACCTGGTCTGGTCCATTCTATTCCATTCTATTCTATTCTATTCTATTCTATTCTATTCTATTCTATTCTATTCTATTCCATTCCATTCCATTCCATTCCATTCCATTCCATTCCATTCCATTCCATTCCATTCCATTCCATTCCATTCTCCTGCACTGTATGTCTAAAACCAAGTTACACATCATGTATATTACAAAAGTGTGGGTTTCCTCTTTTAAATGTAAACTGATTGCTACATTCCAATACTTTTTTTTCCCCCCTTAATTTTCGACTAGTGTGTGTGTCAGAGAGATCATTTCACTATTTTTTTGCTCAGTAACATCAAGTATTTAAGTAGCTGCACCTCAAGACTTTTTTTTTTTCTGCAATCTTTGACTCCTTCCCCTGCTCAGGTCTTTTTAAAACATCCATGAATAAACCATGTCCTTCCCCTCTTCAGATCTTTTTTCAATATGCATAAATAAACCATGTTCCCCAACATAGTACTTGGTTCTGTAACTCTGTAAGAAACTCTTAGAAGTATTAAAACCGAGACATCTGTGCTCAGTTCAATCTAGCCGAGCAAGGAGGAGGTAATGAAGTCCAGAGAAGGTTTGACAAAGACCAGGATTAGCACATCCATCAGTCTGAAATGGGCAGCCACTGTGACTGGAAATGAATAATTGAATGGATTGGATGGAAAAGAACTGGCCAGGAAAAGGGCAATGGTTTCTCATAGCCGTGGGGAAAATGGAGCAGGTCTTTCCCCAGCTTTGGGGTTAGGATCGAGAAGAGAGGATGCATCATCTGATTGAATTGTGTAAGTGCTGAGTGAGAAGCTGATGTTATGCACTTGCCATGCTGGGTTGGGGTGTTTTTCTTTAACTACAAACTAGCAATACAGAATTATCAGTTTGATAAATTCTCTGTTTGGATGGAATATGTTTTATTGAGCACAGGATATGTTGCATGACTCACTTTGGCACTGGCTCCTAGCTTTATCTGAGGAACAACATGCTGGATCAGAACACTTTGTTACTGTTAATTGATAAAAAGAAGAGAAAAGAAAAAAGGCAGTGTTAATAACTTACCAAAGAGTAACCTGCTGTTCAGCTTCACCTATTGAGTCCAAACACGCAAGCATATATTGTTTGTAAATGGGATGTGATGGGATGGGATGGGATGGGATGGGATGGGATGGGATGGGATGGGATGGGATGGGATAGGATGGGATGCCATAGGATGGAATGGAATGGAATGGAATGGAATGGAATGGAATGGAATGGAATAGGATGGAATGGAATGGAATGGAATGGAATGGAATGGGATGGGATGGGATGGGATGGGATGGGATGGGAATAGGATAGGATAGGATAGAATAGAATAGAATAGAATAGAATAGAATAGAATAGAATAGAATAGAATAGAATAGAATAGAATAGAATTAACCAGGTTGGAAGAGACCTTCAAGATCATCAAGTCCAACCTGCCACCCAACACCATCTAATCAACTAATCCATAGCACCAAGTGCCTCATCCAGTCTCTTCTTAAACACCCCCAGTGATGGTGACTCCACCACCTCCCTGGGCAGCACATTCCAACGGCCAATCTCTCTGGGATGAATTTATTCCTAACATCCAGCCTAAACCTCCACTGGTGCAGGTTGAGACTGTGTCCTCTTGTTCTGGTGCTGGTTGCCTGGCAGAAGAGACCAAGCCTCACCTGGCTACAGCCTCTCTTCTGGTAGTTGTAGGGAGCCATAAGGTCTCCTCTGAGCCTCCTCCTCTCCAGGCTAAGCAACCCCAGCTCCCTCAGCCTCTCCTCACAGGGCTGTGCTCCAAAGCTCTCCCCAGCTTTGTTGCCCTTCTCTGGACACCTTCCAGCAACTCAACATCAAATAAAAATCTCTTGCAAGCAATTTCTGAAAAGAAACTTCTGGACAAATTCATTGTAGCAAAACCCCTGACATATTTCTTAAAGCTTTTATTTACAGTTCATCTTCAGATCCTTCCTTCAGACATCTAAGCTCTCTATGTCCTATGGCCTTGCCCTGACTGCAGGTCTGGGTGAGACAGAGAACAATCCCTCTGGCCCTTGTGAGGCTGGCAGCTACACAGGTCAAAAGGACTCACTCACCTTTCTCTCACTTCTTCCCACCTCACCAGCAGTGTCACCATGACCTCACAGCTGCTGAGCTCTCTGGCATGAAAACACAAAGTCAGATAAACCAGATACACTTTGTTACACTTAAAGTAACACAAACAATCCTAGAGATGTGCCTGTACTTGGTAAAACTCAAAAGTTCCCCAAAGCAGTTAGGGGGCAGAGGTAATTTAGTACCTAGCACAACAGGATGCCCCTCTCATTTCCACTGAGCCCTCCAGCCCCAAATGGAAAAGCTGTGGTAGAGATCTGCTATGACCAGGGAGGAAGACCTCCCAGGGCAGATATGGCTCAAGAAGGAATGCCAGGCTCTGTAGTTCCAACTAGTGCCTGGAAAAGCTGTGGCCAAGTTTTAACTGTATCCTGGGCTGCATCAAAGCAGTGTGACCAGCAGGATGAGACTCCACCTGGAGCACTGCATCCAGTTCTAGTGGCCTCACTATAAGAATGACATTGAATTATGGAACAAGTCCAGAGGAGGGCCATGAAGGTGATCAGAGACCTGGAGAACCTCCCCTATGGGGACAGGCTGATGGAGTTGGGACTGTTCAGCCTGAAGAAGAGAAGGCTCTGGGGAGACCTTATAGCAGCATTCCAGTACCAAAAAGGGGCCTACAAGAAATCCAGGAAGGGACTTTTTGCAAGGACTTGGAGGGATAGGATGAGAAGGAAGGGACTGAAGCTTGAGGAGGGGGGTTTTAGACTGGATATTAGGAAGGCATTCTTTACAGTGAGGGTGGTGAGACATTGGAATGGGTTGCCTAGTGAGGCTGTGGATGTCCTCTCCATGGAGGTGTTCAAGGACAGATTAGATGAAGCTTTGAGCAACATGAGCTAGTGGAGGGTGTCCCTGACAATGCCATGGGGATTGGAAGTGGATAATCTTTACAGTCCCTTCCAATTAAAACCATTCTATGAATCAATGAACTACCTCCACTAAATCCTGTCCTCCTTCTGGGACAACACAAGCAAGACAGAAAAGCAGGGGGAGGGGGGAATGTTAACCTTTAAAAACTATTTCAAACAAAAATAAATGAAATGAAGGTAATTGTGGCAGAGTAATAGGGCCACACTCATAGCAGGACTGAGTAATCAACTAGGAACAGCCAGAGCAACAAGTTCTCAGTGGTGAGAATCAGACTGTGCACAATACCTTCAAGGTATAAATAAATTATTTCCCAAATGCAGGAGGCACAGCCTTTTAGAGCAGTGTAATCACTTTAATTCATCAGAGAGAGGATAAGTGAGGAGGAAAACAATAACAAGTTTGTTGATCCATGAGAGACAGGGGAAAGCTGACAGAGTGGGAAACATTCTTCATTTAAAACCAAAATCTCCCTTCCAGCTCAGGGACAACAGTATGGAGCTTTTTGGAGAGGGTTTTTCCTATGTGTTTGTTTCTTGGCTTTCATATTATTGCTCTCTACAACTACCTGAAGGGAGGTTGTAGCCAGGCAGGGGTTGGTCTCTTCTTCCAGGCAACCAGCACCAGAACAAGAGGACACAGTCTCAAGCTGTGCCAGGGGAGGTTTAGGCTGGATGTGAGGAAGAAGTTCATCATAGAAAAAGAGATTGGCCATTGGAATGTGCTGCCCAGGGAGGTGGTGGAGTCACCATCATTGGAGGTGTTTAGGAGGAGACTGGATGGGGTGCTGGGTGCCATGGTTTAGTTGATGAGATGGTGTTGGGTGATAGGTTGGACTCGATGATCTCAAATGTCTCTTCCAACCTGGTTAATTCTATTCTTGTTAAACACATGGAGTATAGAAATAAAAGGGGAACATGAATGAGGAACTTGGACTGCAGAAGTTTTGGGGGACTTTTAAAAGTTTTTGGCAATGGTTATGTATCTGTTGCATGTGCTTGGAGCCAGCCCCTTCCCAGTATCATTTCAGTGACTGGAAGCTGTATGTGCCATGCTAATGCAAAGAACTCATGGTTCTTCTGCTTGAATGGTTTAGCTGTCGGGTAATAGGTTGGACTTGATGATCTCTGAGGTCTTTTCCAACCTGGTTGATTCTATGATTCTATGAATTGTAAGACACTTGTAGGAATAGTACAAAGAAAGGGACCCAGAATCACAAAATGGTTTGGCTTGAAAGGGAGCTCCAAATGCTATCCAATCCCTCTGCAGTCAGCAGGGACATGCTCTGTTAGATCAGGTTGCACAGAGCCCTGTCCAGCCTCACCTTGAGTATCTCACAAGGCCTGGGCCTCAACCACCTCCCTGGGCAACCGGTTCCAGTGTTCCACCACCCTCATGGTAGAGAACCTGTTTCTAACATCCAACTTAAATGACCCCATCTCTAATTTCAAATCATTGCCCCTTGTCCTATCACTGGAGGCTTTTGTAGACACTTCCTCTCCAGCCTTCATGTAAGCTGATACTGAAGGCCACTGTTAGGTCTCCCAGGAGTCTTCTCCAGAATGAACAACCCCAGCTGAAAGAGCAAAATGTAATTCAAAATCAGTAGAATAATTGAGGCAGCAGGGAAACCAGGTCAAAAATTAGTAAAAGAGGGAATCAGAGGTTAAAGATGCTTCTATTGTGGACTTACTAGCAACTATTGTGTTTAAAAATTAAAGCAATTTACATTAAGACAAAACTAAACCATAACAAAACCCCAGATACCTCCAGTGAAGATGTAGGAAGGACCATTTTTTTAGGAAATTACTAGGACACCGTGGGCTCAATTCAGAGTAAAAACAAATCATAGAACCACAGAATCAACCAGGTAGGAAAAGAGCTTTGAGATCATCAAGTCCAACCTATTACCCAATACCTAACACTCCATGACAACTAAACCATGGCTCCAAGTGCCACAGGGTGACTCCACCACCTCCCTGGGCAGCACATTCCAATGACCAATCTCTCTTCCTGTGAAAAACTTCTTCCTAACATCCAGCCTAAACTTCCCCTGGCGCAGCTTGAGACTGTGTCCTCTTGTTCTGGTGCTGGTTGCCTGGGAGAAGAGACCAACCCCCACCTGGCTACAATCTCCTTTCAGGTAGTTGTAGACAGCAACAAGGTCTCCCCTGCACCTCCTCTTCTCCAGGCTAAGCAGCCCCAGCTCCCTCAGCCTCTCCTGATAGGGCTGTGCTTGAGAACTCTCCCCAGCCTCATTTCCCTTCTCTGGACACATTCAAGAGTCTCAATGTCCTTCTTAAACTGAGGAGCCCAGAACTGGACACAGGACACAAGGTGTGACCTAGCCCAGTGCTGAGTACAGGGGCAGAATGACTTCCCTGCTCCTGCTGGCCACACTATTCTTGATGCAGGCCAGGAAGCCAATGGCCTTCTTGGCCACCTGGGCACACTGCTGGCTCATGTTCAGCTGACTGTCAACCAGTACCCCCAGGTCCCTTTCTGTTTGGCTGCTCTCCAGCCACTCTGACCCCAGGCTGTAGCACTGCTTGGGGTTGCTGTGGCCAATGTGTAGAACCAGGCATTTGGACTTGTTTAATGCCATCCTGTTGGACTCTGCCCATCTGTCCAGCTGGTGTGTATATATATACACACACATATGCATATATATATATTTCCTAGTGTTATCTAGCCCTAAATTGGTGCTGACACAGAGCTCTCAGTGAAAATTTACTTTGCAGAACGGACACATTTCTCTTGGAAAGACCTTTTCCTCTCTCTCATGCCCTCTAAGATGTTGGTTGTACAAGAGAAATAGAAGTGTTGGTCACAGACCTGCAGAGAATGATCTTATTTGTTTAGTTCTCCTCTTACTGTTATAAATGGCACTGTCAAAAGCCCCCCTCTGACAATGTAAGCAGAACACAGTTAAGCAAAAAAAAATACTCACCCAACCAAACAACTAATGTCTAGGGGATATTGTGACAAACACTAAAATAGAAACAAAACTCTGAAGCAGAGCATAGCATCTTCTCCTTTCTAACAACACCATTTATTTACTCAGGGCAGCTTTTCTTTCTTTATTTTTTTTTTCTTTCAAGAGGGAAAGGATGATTCCAGTTGGAAAACCAAACTTGAAAGATTGGCTATCAGTATAGGGAGAATATGGGGACCTGATGGAGCGGGTCCAGAGGAGGGCCATGAAAATGATCAGGGGGTTGGAGCACCTCTTCTGTGAGGAATTCTGCTTGCATGAGTTTATAAATGGAATTATGAGAGGGAAACAATGAATGAATCCAAAGCCAGTTATGGGATTTATTAAGTCCTTTTAGGTCACTGACATCCCACCTTCATCATTGAGTATGCTTCTGAAATGATTCTCCAAATGATGTCAAAGATGCTTTGTTGCTATTCATAGAATCAACTAGGTTGGAAAAGACCACAGAGATAGTTTAGGCTTGAGGTGAGGAGAAAGTTCTTCACAGAAAGAGAGACTGGCCACTGGAATGTGCTGTCCAGGGAGGTGGTGGAGTCACCATCCTTGAGGTGTTCAAAAAAGTATTGGATGTAGCACTTGGAGCCATAGTTTAGTTGTCATGAGGTAATTGGTTAGGCTTGCTGATCTCTGAGGTCTTTCCCAACCTGGATTCTATTCCTCTTATGAGATCTCTCCCTGATGTTATCTAGAGGAACCTCATCTGGAATACTACATCCAGCTATGATGCCATCAACACAAGAAGATGGACCTGATGGAGTGAGTCCAGAAGAGGGCCACAAAAATGGTCAGGGTTTGGAGCACCTCTAATGTGAGGACAGGCTGAGGGAGCTGGGAGTGTTCAGCCTGGAGAAGAGGATGCTCTGGGGACACCTAAGAGAAGCCTGCCAGTACCTGAAGGGGACTACAAGAAGGCTGGAGAGAGACTGTTTGCAAAGGCCTGCAGTGACAGGACAAGGGGCAATGCCTTCAAACTAGAGCAGAGCAGATTTAGATTGGATATCAGGAAGAAGTTCTTTGCTATGAGGGTGGTGGAATACTGGAACAGATTGCCCTGAGGGGTGGTTGGGGTTCCTTCTCTGGAGGTATTCAAGGTGAGGGTCAATGAGGCCCTGGGCAACCTGATCTAGTTGGGGACGTCCCTGTTGACTGCAGGGAGGTTGGACTGGATAACCTTTGGAGGTCCCTTCCAGCCTGGACCATTCTATGATCCTATGATATTGCTGTGCTGCCAGTGTGCTGCTATGTCTGTTAAAGCTGCATCTAAAGTTCCACAGGACCGAAAGGTAGTCAGGAATATAACTTTGGCAAACATTGCAGACCAATAAGAAAATCAGGAGTATTTTTAGGAACCATCAAATGCCAGCTACTTAACATTCACTTCTGTTTCAGATCTCTGTAACCTGGATGCATTTAAAAATCAAGAAAAAGTGTTAATCAGGTCTTGATTATAAAGCAGAAATACTTCCCTTTATACATCAGCAGATGGGAAAATCTGTGAAGTTGTGTATTCTGTACCTCTCCATGAAGAAATTTAAGGCCAGGCTGGATGTGGCTCTGAGCAACCTGATCTAGTGTGAGGGGTCCCTGCCCATGGCAGGGGGGGCTTGGAACTGGGCAATCTTTGAGGTCCCTTCCAACCCTGCCAATTCTATGATTCTATAGATCTGTTTTATTTTCTTGGATGGACTGAACTGCTAAATTTACTTACTCTCTACAGCTGTTCTTCTCCCAAAGGAGGGGATGTTAAGCAACAGCACAAATGAGCTGAAGAGCACAGAATCAGGCTAGCTAGTCAGCTTTACACATGGCTGAGTGTGAGAGAGGGAGAGAGAATAAAAGCAAGAATGGCTGTGTTTGTGCTGCACTGTTAGAAGAAACAAAGTAAAGCATGGTTTCTATTAGCAATTTGGTACTTGATCTGACTGCAATTAGAAAGTGTTTCTGAGATCATGGCAATCTAAATATAGAGGTGTTTACTACAGATGAAAAAGATTTATTTTTAATCTGAAGTGAATCATGACAGGGTGGAAAAAGATCTAAATTGCAGCACCCTCAGAGCCAAGCTGCAGTGCATGTGGTAAGGATTAAATGCTTGGATAAAACCTCATAAATTAATGCCTTTGGTAACAGTCTTAAAATTACTATGAATCCAAGCTATTTGCAGCAGCTCCTTGATGTCTGAGATAGTCTTCAGGCATAAAAGTCTTGGTGCCATTTCTTAGGGGTGAATTCCAGGCATAAGATGGCTTATAGGCTTACTGATGGGAAGTACAACTTGAATTCACTCAACTGTATAATGGATACAGACCAGTCCTATTTATCTGCAAGATCATAGTATCATAGTATCATAATATCAGTCAGGGTTGGAAGGGACCACAAGGATCATCTAGTTCCAACCCCCCTGCCATGGGCACGGACACCCCACACTAGATCAGCCTGGCCAGAGCCTCATCCAGCCTGGCCTTAAACACCTCCAGGGATGGGGCCTCGACCACCTCCCTGGACAACCCATTCCAGGGCTCTCACCACTCTCATGGTGAAGAACCTCCTCCTCACATCCAGCCTGAATCTCCCCACCTCCAGCTTCATTCCATTCCCCCTAGTCCTCTCACTACCTGAGATCCTGAGCAGTCCCTCCCCAGCCTTCCTGTAGGCCCCCTTCAGATACTGGAAGGCCACAATTAGGTCACCTCAGAGCCTTCTCTTCTGCAGACTGAACAGCCCCAACTCCTTCAGTCTGTCCTCATAGGAGAGGTGCTCCAGCCCTCTGACTGATGTGGATCTCCCTGGATGTTCCAGCAGTGCCAGAATATGCCAGACTGGTACTGAAGAAAGAGTGGAGGGCCCCAAAATTGGACACTTCCCAATAGGCTTCTACTACAGGAAGGAATTATAGGAATAATACAATAAGTTTGGATTCCCTTTAAAACCACCTGAATGTCACTGCATCACTTGGATTTCAACTAAAATAATGCAGATTTAAGAGTCTACAACTGCACTTTAATTTTCACTCTTCTACGTATATGACCTCTTGTGCAGCATTCAGCTACAATAAGGTTAATTTTGTTTAGTGTTCTTTGTTCTTTTTTTCCCCCCTAGAAGCTGAGAGGAGCCACAGCAGGTGGGTCTGAAGCAAGACACCACTGATTACAAATGGAGCCTCAGATAACTAGCTCTGCCATACAGTTAAATAATAAACACCTGGCAATAGGTCAGATTACCTACAGCATTAGTGTCCATGGACAGAGACACCTCACACTACATCAGGTTGCTCACAGCCACATCCAGCCTGCCCTTAAAAATCTCCAGGGATGAGGCTTCCACCACCTCCCTGGGCAACCTGTGCCAGTGTCTCACCACCCTCATGGGGAACAACTTCTTCCTAACATCCAATCTGAAGACACAGTCTCAAGCTGCACCAAGGGATGTTTAGGCTGGATGTTAGGAAGAAATTCTTCCCCGTAAGAGAGATTGGCCATTGGAATGTGCTGCCCAGGGAGGTGGTGGAGTCACCATCACTGGAGGTGTTTAAGAAGAGACTGGCTGAGGCACTTAGTGATTAAATACTGTTGTGTGATAGGTTGGACTTGATGATCTCTGAGGTCTCTTCCAACCTTGGTGATCCTGTGATCCTGTGATCCTTGAGGTCCCTTCCAACCCTAACAATTCTATGATTCTACATTGGCAGAAGGAAAGCTTCCACAGCGAGAAAAATGCTTCTCTCATCATTTCTGAAGACAGACAAGTCTTTGAAGAAACAGTTTTTTGAAGTCAGTGTTTAATAACCTGACAAAAAAAAACAAGTCATGGAAATGCTGTGAATTCAGCACAGGAGCTTCGTACATAAAAGCTACATCATTTTTTTTTCCCTGCTTCTTTTTTAAATCTCTCCAGCTGAAATGAGAAGGTTCAAGAGTTCATTTCAGTGACAATGTGTAATTAAAGACCCAAAAGGCTGGAGGATTGAAATACCCTGGGGTGCAAAACTGCAGAGGAACACAGGAAGACAGCCCCTTGGCTGAGATATTGTCAAGCCTGAATTCCTGCTCCTTTGCTCAGATATTGTCAATGCTGAATTCCTGCTCCCATCCATGGAGGCAGGAATAACATCTTATCAGAACACACAAGGAAAGAAGGCGAGAGATCTCTCCATCCTGTTTTTGATGCTCCCAAAAATATTTGGCTTGCTGTCACCTCAAGCTCCAGCAAAGTATTCTTCTAAGACTATTGCTATTAATGCAGTTTTAGAAGCCCCAGATCTATTTTGGCACTGTGCAGACCCTACAGGGGAAAAAAAAAAAAGGCAATCCCTCCCTAGAAGCATTTCCAGAAACAGTGACTTGAAATGACTCACTAGGGTCACTCCATTAGTCATCAGCAGTGCCAGGAATAGAAACCAGGCTTTCACATTCCCTGCCTCAGACCCAATTTGTGAGGCTGTATTGTTCTCCACTCAGAATGGGTGCAGTGACAATAATAATAATATAATGTGGGGTTCTCTTTTCATCTCCTTTCTCCTTCCCCAGAGTAAGCTTGCACACTTAGCTGAGGTCTTCAGTACTCAAAATCCATTGAGTGATTATTTCAGTACTACCTTATAGATACCATCACAGCATTAGATAGAATAGAATAGAATAGAATAGAATAGAATAGAATAGAATAGAATAGAATAGAATAGAATAGAATAGAATAGAATAGAATAGAATAGAATAGAATAGAATCAATAAGGTTGGAAAAGACCTCAAAGATATTAAAGATCATCAAGTCCAACATCTCACCCAAGAGGTGAGGTCTTACCAGAGGATGCTTGTGGGGAAGCAGGAACCTCTGAATACTGAAGCATGTTAATTATGTGCACTATCACAGAATCACCAAGGCTGGAAGATACCTGAAAGACCATCAAGTTCAACCTGTCACCATAGACCTCATGACTAAACCATGGCACCAAGTGCCACGTCCAATCCCCTCTTGAACGCCTCCAGGGATGGCAACTCCACCACCTCCCTGGGCAGCACATTCCAATGGCCAATCTCTCTTTCTATGAAGAACTTCTTCCTAACATCCAGCCTAAACCTCCCCTGATGCAGCTTGAGACTGTGTCCTCCACCACCTCCCTGGGCAGCACATTCCAATGGCTAACAACTCTGTGAAGAGCTTTCTCCTCACCTCAAGCCTAAACTTCCACTGGCACAGCTTGATACTGTGTCCTCTTGTTCTGGTACTGGTTGCCTGGGAGAAGAGTCCACCCCCTGCCCCCCCTGGCTACAACCTCCTTTCAGGTAGCTGTAGAGAGAAATAAGGTCTCCCCTGAGCCTTCTCTTCTCCAGGCTAAGCAACCCCAGCTCCCTCAGCCTCTCCTCATAGGGCTGTACTTGAGGCCTCTCCCCAGCCTCATTACCCTTCTCTGGACATGTTCAAGTGTCTCAATGTCCTTCTTAAACTGAGAGGCCCATAACTGGACACAGGACTCAAGGTGTGACCTAACCCAGTGCTGAGTACAGGGCAGAATGACTTCCCTGCTCCTGCTGGCCACACTATTACTGATACAGGCCAGGAGGCCATTGGCCTCTAGTCCACCTGGGCACACTGCTGGCTCGTGTTCAACTGGCTATCAATCAGCACCCCCAGGTCTCTTTCTGCCTGGCTGCTCTCCCACCACTCTGACCCCAGCCTGTAGCTCTGCATGGGGTTGTTGTGGCCAAAGTGCAGCACCCGGCACTTGGACTTGTTTAATGCCATCCTGTTGGATTCTGCCCATCTGTCCAGTCTGTCAAGGGGCCCCTGAAGTGGTCTTCTACCCTTCTAAACATGGAATGGAATGGAATGGAATGGAATGGAATGGAATGGAATGGAATGGAATGGAATGGAATGGAATGGAATGGAATGGAATGGAATGGAATGGAATGGAATGGGATGGAATGGAATGGAATGGAAGAGACCTTCAAGATCATCGCATCCAACCCATCAACCAATCCAACACACCTAATCAACTAACCCATGGCACCAAACACCCCATCAAGAATGGAATAGAGCAGAGCAGAGCAGAGCAGAGCAGAGCAGAATAGAATAGAATAGAATAGAATAGAATAGAATAGAATAGAACCAAACCGAACCAGGTTGGAAAAGACCTTTGAGTTCATCAAGTCCAACCTATCACCCACATCATCTAATCAACCAAACCATGGCACCAAGTGCCTCACCCTCTAAATGTACCAAGCTGCAGCTGCCCTGTTCCAATGCCTCCTGAGCTAAATAGGAATAAAATTGCTGTTCTCTTCACTTCAAGTCATATTTCCCTTTGATTTATTAATCCATTTTGCTTTATCAGCTACCTGAGTCACTATTTGAAGTCATTTCTACAGAGTAATTGTTTTCAGGGGGGAAAAAAAACACATTTTGCAAATTCTCAGTGTTTCACAGAAATAGGGGGGAATTAAATTGGATGGGGGAGTCATGATATTTGTCTGGAAAAAAAAATAATAAAGATTGTTGCTGCTCAGGGGAATCAGGGATCACAAGCAAAAATGAAATCCTTGGCTGAAGAATGAAGTATTCTTGTTTCATAGCATCAATAAAATCCAAGGAGCTAAATTAATGTCTGATATGTACAGAATACAGAATTAACCAGGTTGGACAAGACCTCAGAGATCATCAACTCCAACCCACAACTTGAGACTGTGTCCTCTTGTTCTGGTGCTGCTTGCCTAGAAGAGACCAACCCCCACCTGGCTACAACCTCCTTTCAGGTAGTTGTAGAGAGCAAGAAGGTCTCCCTTGAGCCTCCTCTTCTCCAGGCTAAGCAACCCCAGCTCCCTCAGCCTCTTCTCACAGGGCTGTGCTCCAGACCTCTCCCCAGCCTCACTGCCCTTCTCTGGACACATTCATGTGTCCCAAGGGCCTTAAATAGAGGAAGCCAGAACTTGACAAGACTCAAGATGTAGCATAACCAATGATGAGTACATGGCAGAATGACCTCCCTGCTCCTGCTGGCCATGGTATTCCTCATACTGGCCAGGATGCTATTGGCCTTCTTGGCCACCTGGGCACACTGCTGGCTCATGTTCAGCCTACTGTCAACCAGTGCCCCCAGTTCCCTCTCTGCCTGACTGCTCTCCAGCCACTCTGACCCCAGCCTATAGCACTGCATGGGGTTGTTGTGGCGAATGTGTAGAACCTGGCACTTAGATGTGTTAAATTTCATGCCCATGGACTCCACCACCTCCCTGGGCAGCGCATTCCAATGGCCAATCTCTCTTTCTGGGAAGAACTTCTTCCTAACATCCAGCCTAAACCTCCCCTGGCGCAGCTTGAGACTGTGTCCTCTTGTTCTGGTGCTGGTTGCCTGGGAGAAGAGACCAACCCCCACCTGGCTGCAACCTCCCTTCAGGTAGTTGTAGACAGCAATAAGGCATTATCTAACCCTTTTCTCCCTCAGCAGTGAAGTCAGAGGTGATGATTTTCTCCACTGGTGTTTGCATTGATCGAATTAAATCTTCATTCAGTACACCTCATTATGTACACAAGTACTCGTGCTTTATCTGTGTGTGGGGTTTGTCCTTCTCACACAATTATTACTACCTGAAGCTCTACAAGGAGGATAAACAGCAATAATGGAACCTCTGGGGTTCATTTTCCTATAAGTATATAATGAACTCCAGCCAGATGGGGATGGAAGTCAGCAATCGGACACCCAGCCACTCTTCCACAGCCTGCGCTGAGCATGGCATTGGCTCTATTCACAAAGAGCAATCTGAAGAGGCTCAGAGGTTGTGTCTTATAATAAGTATCATGGAATAATAGAATTGTTAGGGTTGGAAGTGACCTCAAGGATCATCCCTATGAGGAGAGGCTGAGGGAGCTGGGATTGTTTATCCTGGAGACGAGGAGGCTCAGGGGAGACCTTATTGTTCTCTACAACTCTCTGAAGGGAGGCTGCAGCCAGGTGGGGGTTGGTCTCTTCTCCCAGTCAATCAGCACCAGCACAAGAGGACACAGTCTCAAGCTGTGCCAGGGGAAGTTTAGGCTGGAGGTGAGGAGAAAGTTCTTCCCAGAAAGAGTTGTTAGCCATTGGAATGTGCTGCCCAGGGAGGTGGTGGAGTCACCATCCCTGGAGGTGTTCAAGAGGGGATTGGATGTGGGAATTGGTGCCATGGTTTAGTGTTCATGAGGTGCTGGGTGACAGGCTGGACTTGATGATCTTTGAGGTCTCTTCCAACCTTGGTGATTCTATGATTCTATGATTCTATGATTCTATGATCTAGTTCCAACCCCTCTGCCATGGGCAGGGACACCTCACACTAGATCAAGTTGCTCACAGCCACATCCAGCCTGGCCTTAAAAACCCCCAGGGATGAGGTTTCCATGACCTGTGCCAGTGTCTCACTACCCTCATGGGGAAGAACTTCCTCACATCCAATCTCAATCTCCCCATTTCTATTTTTTTCCCCCATTCCATATTTCTCATGCAGTCCAGCATAAACAATGCTCTCAAAATACATCAGGGTTTCTGGTTTTTCTTAAAATGGAGCCTCCCAATTAGGAGATTAATTATCTGTATGTGTGCTCCTTATATGAGTCACATTCTGCAACCCAGAGGGTATTTAAGGGCTCAGTCTGGATTTTACTGAAGAATAGAACAGAACAGAACAGAACAGAACAGAGTAGATAGAATAGAATAGAATAGAATAGAACAGAACAGAATAGAATAGAGTAGACCAGACCAGGTTGGAAGAGACCTCCAAGATCATCGTGTCCAACCTATCATCCAACGCCACCTAATCAATTAACCCATGGCACCAAGCACCCTGTCAAGTCTCATCCTGAACACCTCCAGTGATGATGACTCCACCACCTCTTTGGGTAGCCCATTCCAATGGGCAATCACTCTCTGTGTAGAACTTCCTCCTAAACTATTTTGCGTTGCATGTGCTCCAACTTGCAGTTGCACTGCCAGAGGTTGCTAGTTTGGATTCATAATGGCAAAGATCATCTAGTTCCAACTCCCCTGCCATGGGCAGGGACACCTCACACTACATCAGGTTGCTCACAGCCACATCCAGCCTGCCTTTAAATCCTCCAGAGATGAGGCTTCCATCACCTCCCTGGGCAACCTGTGCCAGTGTCTGCATTAGAAGCAGAGAAAGCATAGCTTTTGAAATACTTCTGGGCAAAAATATCAATATCACCTCTTATGGGGTAAATAGCACTTAGAGGGCAAATTCACTGAAGGGACATAGAAGGCATCTTTGCAGCAAGTTGATATTCCTCTTTCCCTGACTTTCTGACATTCCCATGCACCCTTTAAAACCTACACACTCTCAATCTACCCATATGAGCCCGCCACAGCACGATTAACTTTCATCTGAGGGTATATATCACAAGCAATCCTAAACCAGTGGCAGATTACATCCATGAGCAAATATTTGCTCCATTAACTCTGGTACAGATTGGAAGAGCTTGGGCATCAGGAGTCTCCCTATTTTCAAGAGATGAGGCTTTTTTTTCAGTCCTTTAAAGGTCAAACTCAGTCTGAGAGTGGAGAACACAAATTCCAAAGTTTGCAGAGAATGCTCCCAATTTCCTGCCCTGTGAGTCTGTGAGCTGTTCAAGAACCACAGCTGATCTCAGTTTTATTTGCAGCCTGTAGGACCTACTGTGTTAGACAGAGAGTTTTGTACTTTGTACTTGACCCCTGTCCTACCTACAAAACAATATGAACTCATCAATTTTGAACCAAAAGTCCATGAGGAGCTCTGCCAGGTGCAGATCACAGAATCACAGAATCACCAAGGTTGGAAGAGAGCTCAAAGATCATCAAGTCCAACCTGTCACCACAGACCTCATAACTCCAGTTTTTGACAAGCTGGAGTTATAAAACAGTTCATCACTGAATCACAGACTACCTTTGGTTGGAAGAGACCTTCAAGAACATCTAATCCAGCCTTTGACCCAGCAGAATTACAAACCCCCTTTCCTCCTGCATATCTGTTGAAAATTTGACTCCCATGAGGAGCAGCTGAAGGAGTTGGGGTTACTTAGCCTGGAGAAGAGGAGGCTCAGGGGAGACCTTATTGCTCTCTACAACTACCTGAAGGGAGGTTGGAGCCAGGTGGGGGTTGGCCTCTTCCCAGACAACCAGCACAACAAGAGGACACAGTCTCAAGCTGTGCCAGGGGAGGTTTAGGCTTGATCTTAGAAAGAAGTTCTTCACAGAAAGACGTTGCCCACTGGAATGGGCTGCCCAGGGAGGTCGTGAGGTGTTTGAGAAAAGCCTGGAGAAGGCACTTAGTGCCTTGGTCTGGTTGACTACTAGAGTGATCTAGTGTGAGGTGTCCCTGCCCATGGCAGGGAGGTTGGAACTAGATGAACCTTGTGGCCTCTTCCAACCCTGACTGATTCTATGCTTAGTTAGGGTTGGTTTGGACTTGATGATCTTGGAGGTCTCTTCCATCCTGGTTGATTCTGTCATCAGACATTCATTCTCTACTGCATTTATTGCTTTGGCCACAGGGATGTGTAGCTACTAAACCAGTTGGCACATTCCATTTGCTGGGCCAATTGACTCCCTTTTATTCCAGAACATGCACAATGAATCATGCTTACAATGCAGCATAATTTTATTGCTGCTTTGGTGAAGCAGTTGAACATTTGTTTAATACCTACTCATGCCAAAATGCTATGGAATAACCTGTAAAAGACTATAAAATACATCAAACAATTTAGCACTGCTATCCTACCTTTCATTTACTATTCATGTGCACATTACTTTAAGGGCCTTCTCTCAGCCTTTCAGTACTTATAAGAAAGATGGGGAAAGAGTTTTAGCAACTTGTGACAGGAAAAAGGGTGATGATTTTAAATTAAAAGGGGGTCACAGAATCATGGAATTGTCAGGGATGGAAGGGACCTCAAGGATCATCCAGTTCCAACCCCTCTACCATGGGCAGGGACCCCTCACACCAGATCAGGTTGCTCACAGCCACATCCAGCCTGGCTGCAAAAACCTCCAGGGATGAACCTTCCACCATCTCATAGATAGAAGGACTAGACAGAAGGAACACATTTGTTACACTGAGGGTGTGAAACACTGACAAAGGTTGCCCAGAGAGAGAGGTGGTAGAGATCTGGGCCCCTCAGTTTAGGAAAGATGTTGAGTTGCTGGAAGATGTCCAGAGAAGGGCAAGAAAGCTGGGGAGGGGTCTGGAGCACAGCCCTGGGAGGAGAGGCTGAGGGAGCTGGGGTTGCTTAGCCTGGAGAAGAGGAGACATTATTGCCATCTACAACTACCTGAAGGGAGGTTGTAGCCAGGTGGGGGTTGGTCTCCTCTCCCAGGCACCCAGCACCAGAACAAGAGGACACAGTCTCAAGCTGCACCAGGGGAGGTTTAGGCTGGATGTTAGGAAGAAATTCTTCATAGAAGGATATTTTGGCCATTGGAATGTGCTGCCCAGGGAGGTGGTGGAGTCACCATCACTGGAGGTATTTAAAAGAAGACTGGATGGGGTGCTTGGTGCCATGGTTTAGTTGATTAGATGGTGCTGGGTGATAAGTTGGACTCGATCTCAAAGGTCACTTCCAACCTGGTTAATTCTATTCTATTCTATTCTATCCCATCCGTGGGAACATTGAAGCTCAGGTTGGATGGGGCCCTGAGATGCCTCATCTTGGTAAAGATGTCCTTGCTTACTGGATAGGGGATCAGAAAAACTAACTTTTAAAGGTTCCAACCAAAACCATTTTCTACGATCCCATGCTTCAGAACACAGCAGTGTTTTGTTCTTTCTTAATTTCCTGTCCTAATTAACCAGACCTGTAGGATTGTTTAGGCAGCACCAAAGGTTTGTGCATTTGTGTTTCTTTGGAAGCCATCAGGTCAAACAAAATGATGAGGAACTTTATAAAAGATTAAAGGCAACTGTTACAATAATTAAGTAGGGGACACCAGAAGGTTGTGCTGCCATTCAGCAAGACTTAGGTTGAGAGTTGGGCAGGGAGAAATTTGATGACATTCAACAAGGGCAAGAGTAGAGTCTTGCACCTGGGAAAGAACAATTCTATCAGTATATGTTGGGACCTGTTGGAGAGCAGTGAAGGGGAAAAACACCTGGAAGTCCTAGTGATGGAAAGTTGACCAAGAGCCAGCAAGGTGCTCTTGTGGCCAAGAAGGCCAATGGCATTCTGGGGTGGATTAGAAGGGCTGTGGTCAAGAAAGGTTCTCCTCCTCCTCTACTCTGCCCTGGTGAGGCCACATCCAGAATATTATGGCCAGTTCTGGGCCCCTCAGTTCAAGAAGGACCTCAGGGAACTGCTTGAAAAGGACCAGCACAGAAACACAAAAATTTTTAGGGAGTGGAACATCTCCCTTACAAGGAGAGATAGAAGGAGCTGAGGGCTCTTCAGTTTGCAGGGAAGGAGACTAAGGGGTGACCTCATTCATGTTGTTAATGATGTGCAGGGTGAGTGCCAAGAGGCTGGAGCCAGGCTCTGCTGGGTGATGCCCAATGACAGCAGAAGGGGCAATGGGGGGAAGCTGAGGCAGAGGAAATTCCATGCGAACATGAACTTTCCCTGTGAGGGTGACAGAACTCTGGAACAGGCTGCCCAGGGGGGTTGTTGAGTCTCCCTCTCTGGAGATATTGAAAACCCACCTGGATGTGTTCCTGTGTGACCTGCTCTAGGTGATCCTCCTCTGGTAGGTGGGTTGGCCTGGATAAGCTTTCAAGGTCCCTTCCACTCCTTACCATTCTGTGATGCTGTGATCAGGCTGTCATTTCTACAGGCTGCACTCCCCTAAACTCCTTCCTAATATTGTGGGTTGTGAAAAGCAACTTCTTACAGATCATGCACTAATACACAAGTTTGCTTATCAAGGTGAAAGCTGCACTTCCAAATATGCTCTTCCTCAGCAGTACTCAGGGGCAGGATGTACAAATGGGGACAATTATTTGTCTTAAAACTGCAACACATAAGGATAAAATTAATTCCATTCATCTGTGAACTCACAATAAAGATAGATCATGGAGAGAAGGGCCTCTTACAGGAAGGGAAGGTATTACAAGCTGAAATGGGAATACTGTGAACTCATAGGACTGCTGTAAAATATTGAGGACAAAGTTATGTTTTAACATTTTACTGAACTTTTAAGACCAAATTCAAGTCTTTCTCAAGTGTTCTCTCCATATTTTAAGACAGGAGCTCTGAGTAGGGAAGATACAATCTCACTTGTGTTCGAATAAATTTCGTTTCTGTGCTAAAGATCAGGTCTTATTAAACCACAGCTCTATGAAATCAATTCACAGAATCACAGATTACACCAGGTTGGAAAAGAACTCAGATATCAACAAGACCAACCTATTACCTAATGTCTAACACCTCCTGACAACTAAATCATGGCTCCAATCCCTTTTTGAACACTTCCAGTGATGGTGACTCCACCACCTCCCTGGGCAGCACATTCCAATGGGCAATCTCTCTTTCTGGGAAGAACTTTCTCCTCACCTCCAGCCTAAACTTCCCCTGGCACAGCTTAAGACTGTGTCCTCTTGTTCTGGTGCTGGTTGCCTGGGAGAAGAGACCAACCCCCACCTGGCTACAACCTCTTTTCAGGTAGTTGTAGAGGGCAACGAGGTCACCCCTGAGCCTCCTCTTCTCCAGGCTAAACAATCCCAGCTCCCTCAGCCTCTCCTCACAGGGCTGTGCTCCAGACCTCCAGACCTCTCCCAAGCCTCATTGCCCTTCTCTGGACACATTTAAGAGTCTCAATGTCCTTCTTAAATTGAGGAGCCCAGAACTGGACACAAGACTCAAGGTTTGACATAACCAATGCTGAGTACAGAGGCAGAATGACCTCCCTGCTCCTGCTGGCCACACTGTTCCTGATGCAGGCCAGGATGCCATTGGCCTTCTTGACCACCTAGGCATTCTGCAGGGTCATATTCAGGCTACTGTCAACCAGGACCCCCAGGACCCTTTATGCCTGGCTGCTCTCCAGCTGGTTTCTTCCCACACAGCAACACTCACATTTCCTTGTGACAGGAAACTTTGCTTTTGCTTTGATGTTGAAGAGACAATAAGGCACACTTGACAATAAAGACAGATAAATGATGTCACTACTTCTGTAATTCATGGAACACCTACAACTCAAAAAAAGCTACAGAGTCTGCGTTCCTTCTGTGTTCCTTCCAGATTCAGCATCTTCCTCTTCCTCAGAGAGAGATCCTTCAAACATCTGCAGCTTTACATGGTTAGCTGTGACAACCTGGGAAATGCTTAACCACTTGCTGAGTATGGGGTTGTAAAGAGGACCTGACCATATTATGCTGTAACAAACATAATTCATACTAATGCAAATCTCAGTACTTCTGGAGGCTTTGAAGGAAAAAGGCCCAGAGTAGCTATCTAGAGAAAAATCAGCAGCAGAAAGGGTCTTAGGAAGAAAGTGTTCCCCTCTGCCCTGCCCCAATGAGAATGGAAGAGAAAGAAGAGAGAGAAGAGAAGAGAAGAGAAGAGAAGAGAAGAGAAGAGAAGAGAAGAGAAGAGAAGAGAAGAGAAGAGAAGAGAAGAGAAGAGAAGAGAAGAGAAGAGAAGAGAAGAGAAGAGAAGAGAAGAGAAGAGAAGAGAAGAGACGAGACCAGGTTGGAAGAGACCCTCAAGATCATCGCGTCCAACCCATCAACCAATCAAACCCACCTAAGCAACTAACCCATGGCACCAAGCACCCCATCACGTCTCCTCCTGAAAACCTCCAATGATGGCGACTCCACCACCTCCCTGGGCAGCCCATTCCAATGGGCAATCACTCTCTCTGTATAGAACTTCTTCCTAACATCCAGCCTAAACCTCCCCTGGTGCAGCCTGAGACTGTGTTCTCTTCTTCTGGTACTGGCTGCCTGGCTGTGCCTGGAGAGAGAGGGTTGTGAATGGTGGGAAACCCTGATCACCCCAAATGTCATACACCTAGAACTTCTGACTGCTCCCTGGCCAGAGTTCTTCATCTGACTTTGCAGTAATAAGAGGGAATCTCATCATAAACCATGGGAGGTGGCATTGCCATCTGCACCAGCCCATGACCTGGAAGTCTACCCCTGAGTACCACAAAATAGAGACAGAAGGTGTTCCATAATTCACTGCACCATGAGTGTGTAGCTAACCACACTGATTTCTCTCTCTTCAAAGCAGCTCAAAGCCCTGTGACATGTTACCTAAAAGCAGACACTCCTGTGCATTGACCACGATTAACCATGAGAGTGGTGAAACCCTGGAATGGGTTTTCCAGGGAGGTGGTCAAGGCCCCATCCCTGGAGGTGTTTAGGACCAGGCTGGATGAGGCTCTGTCCAGCCTGATCTAGTGTGGGGTGTCCCTGCCCATGGCAGGGGGCTTGGAACTAGCTGATCCTTGTGGTCCCTTCCAACCCTGACTGATACTATGATACTATGATTGCAGTGCTTCTCCAAAGGCCCTTTTCCAGTGAGTGGTGCACAAGCCATGATTGTGCTCCAGCTGCTCTAGGAACATGCCCACACTGGGGGCAGCAGCCCTGCTGTAAGTAAAGCTGCACTCCACGCAGCTCAGCCCAAGAAACCTCTACAGCTCTAGGGCACAGCTTGACTGATTTTGAACCAGAAATGTGCTGGCGTGCAAGTCCTGCTCATGTCTGCTGCAAATGCAGTTGATTTATTGTAAGCATTCTCCTGGCTGTGGTTTACATAAGTAAAATATGAAGAACATTCATTACCCTCAGTATCTGCTAGCTTTCAAGTGTGTTTTCTAACGCAATAGAGGGGAAACAACACTTAAGAGCTAAATAAAACCACAAAGGCACTGCAAAAGTTACAGGAAAAATCATACTTTTGTGCTTTAAATGACGTGCATCAAAGAGGAACCCTCCAAAAAACACTAGGAGAGAAAGAGGTTGCCTTGGAGAATAAAAGCCCTTTGAGGGTGACTCTGCCTGGTTCAGCTGGGGTCTGAAGCAATTCTTCACACCGCGCTGCATAAATTGATGGCCACTGGTGGTTGCCGGCTGCTCTGCTCCCGGTGACCTCTGAGCCATGAAGCTCTGCAGGTGTCAGTTACTGCAGAGTTTATCATGAGAGGCAGGAATTTTTAATGCTTTTTGTTTCACAGCTCTCTGGTGTTTTTTTCCAGGATATCTTGCTTCAGACAGGTTTCTATTATAAGGATGACCTTAATTCTGCGCTACCAGAATCAAATGGAGACGTAGCTCATTGTCACTGTGATTATCATAGAACAATTAGAGAGAAGTAAATTTTGGTGAAACAAGGTCATTTCTACCTGCCCTGCACTCAGTTAGGGATTTTTTTCAATAGAGTATATTGTTTCCATACAAGCATTCACTTTTAATTTGCCAGCAAGTTCTCTGTCATCAATTATTCTCCAAGCACAGGTACCTGATGGAATGACCTGGACTCAATAATTCATGCTTAAGACATTTTGACCTTTTTTTTTAACTCTTCTCTTTTTTTTCCTCTCTCTCTCTCTTTCCCCTTAAAACTCAGCCTGCACTTTCAGCAGCTGCAAGCCAATTACCTCTACTGACACTGCAAGGTGCTTATTAGGTCCCAGGTCTGGCAGTCTCTGAAGGGCTCAATTACTTGTTCCACTCAATCTCATTTACTTCACAGCTTCTTTAAGCAGGAGCATCCAAATGTGAAACTTCTCAGGGCATAATATGTAGTAGGGGTTGTTTTTTTTTCAGACAACAGAAACCCAAAACCAGACCAAAACCACAGAAATAACAAAAAGTAAAAATCAACTATGAGAACAGCATCTGGTTCCCAAATGCTTCTAATCAGAGAATTGTCAGGGTTGGAAGAGACCTCAAGGATCATCCACTTCCAACCCCCCTGCCATGGGCAGGGACACCTCACACTACAGCAGGTTGCTTCACAGCCACATCCAGCCTGGCCTTAAAAACTTCCAGGCATGAAGCTTCCACCACCTCCCTGGGCAACCTCCCTCCAGTCTCTCAGCACCCTCATGGGAAAGAACTTCTTCCTAACATCCAATCTGAAGCTACCCCTTTCTAGTTTTGCTCCATTGCCCCTAGTCCTCTCACTCCCTGACACCCTAAAAAGTCCCTTCCCAGCTTTCTTAGAGCCCCCTGCAGATACTGGAAGGCCACAATTAGGTCTCCTTGGAGCCTTCTCTTCTCCATGCTGAACAGCCCCAACTCCCTGAGTCTGTCCTCATAGCAGAGCAGCTCCAGCCCTCTGCTCATCCTCATGGCCCTTCTCTGGACACCTTCCAGCACCTCCAGATCCTTCCTGTAATAGAGGCTCCAGAACTGGACACAGTACTCCAGGTGGGGTCTCAGCAGAGTAGAGGAGGCGAATCACCTCCCTCAACCTGATGGCTAATGATAATAGCTAAATCATTCTGCCTCCTTTTGCAAGCACCAAGAAACCAAGAAGCTTCATTTCCTGCTTGCAGGGTTGCAATCATTTTGGTATATGAGAAGGCTGAAGATCCTGCTGGAGCTTTTCTGGCAGCAGAGACATTCATATCCTGCTGTAGGTTTGCCAGTGTCTGTTTATCCACACACTCACAGTTGCCATTCCCTTCATCCAGGCACTCACAAGTTCTCCCTCCTGTCCTTGACTGCTTGCTTTTACAAAAGCTTGTAGGATTTTAAAGCTCTTTGAAACCTCTGTCCACCTATAAAACTGGGATTGCAATTAGTCAGTGGATTCAAATGCCATCAAAGGGGAAGAAAAAGAGGCTGACATCTAATCACACAACTCTTGTTTTCGTTGGCAATTAGGTTAAAAACCTTAAAGAAAGCTCATGGAACAGGGAAAGTACTTTAGTAAAAGTGGAATAAATGCCTGAGAGTTAATTGGTGTGCAAAGAGAAATTTGTCATCAGAAGCCAAATACTACAAGGCCCAGCTCTAGCTGCATTCCTAGCCTTTGAAATTCCCCTTCCTTTGGTCTTCTGCAAGACATCTGAGGCTGCTTCACTCTTGAGTTATGTAAATGAGATGATTAATGCTCCAATAGCTTCTAAAACAGGTTAAGAAAGATCCAGGTACTAATGACTGATACCTCTCTCCATGTAGGCATTATCTTGCTCTTTAAGGGAGATTTGTCTGTAGCAGGCCAGGTTCTTAAACTGTTGATAGCTCATGAAAAACTAAACTAAACTAAAACAACACCACAATTCCTCCAGACATTTTAAATCAAAACTGCCAGATGGCTGATCAATGGCTAAAGATAGAAGCTTCAAGTGGCTTTTTAGGAGAAGAGTATAAGGGTAGCTTTAAAGATATGGTATATACATATATATATATATATGTATACACATACATCATAGACTCATAGAATTGTTAGGGTGGGAAGAGACCTCAAGGATCATCCAGTTCCAACTCCCCCTGCCACAGCCAGAGACTCCTCACACTAGATCAGGTTTCTCACAGCCACATGCAGCCTGGCCTTAAAACCATCCAGGGATGAGGCTTCCACCACCTCCCTGGGCAACCTGTGCCAGTGTCTGACCACACTCATGGGGAAGAACTTCTTCCTAGCATCCACTCTGAAGCTACCCATTTCTAGTTTTGTTCCATTCCCCCCACTCCTATCACTCCCTGACACCGCAAAAAGTCCCTCCCCAGCTTTCTTGGAGCCCCCTGCAGATACTGGAAGGCCACAAGAAGGTCTCCTGAGAGCCTTCTCTTCTCCAGACTGAACAGCCCCAACTCCCTCAGTCTGTCCTCATAGCAGAGCAGCTCCAGCCCTCTGCTCATCCTCATGGCCCATCTCTGGACACCTTCCAGCACCTCCAGTTCCTTCCTATAATAGAGGCTCCAGAACTGGACACAGTGCTCCAGGTGGGGTCTCACCAGAGTGGAGTAGAGGGGGAGAATCACCTCCCTTGCCCTGCTGGCTCTGCTTCTCTTGCTGCAGCCCAGGATGTGATTGGCTTTCTGAGCTGCAAGTGCTCACTGCTGGCTCCTGTTGAGCTTTTCATCCACCAGCACCCCTAAGTCCTTTTCTTCAGGCCTGCTCTCAAGCCAGTTGCTGCCCAGCCTATACATTTAAAGATCATATATGTAAAACATAATAAACATTTATATATAGTTTGTGTGCATGTGTGCATACATACTTGTCTGGGGTTTTGGGGAGGGGTTTGCAGATCTTATTACCCAAGGGGAATGGTAGAACCTGCAATCAACACTGCAATGGGAGTCTTGTAGCAAACTGCTGCATACAGGCTCAAGCATCATGTGTGGGCTGAGAGCTGTATTATTTATAGGCCCAAGATACATAAGGAAGGGATTTAGGACTCAGAGGCTGTAAGTACTGACAAACCAGAACTACATAAATCCCCATTTTTAAATGTGAGGGAGTATCATTTAGTACTGCTCACATGCACTACATGAGCATGGTAGATTGTGGGGGACCCCTTGCATGAAGCTTGCAGTAACTGTTTAGCCTGGAGAAGAGGAGGCTCAGGGGAGACCCTATTGTTCTCTACAACTACCTGAAAGGATGTCGTAGCCAGGTGGGGGTTGGTCTCTTCTCCCAGGCAACCAGCACCACAACAAGAGGTCACGTTCTCAAGCTGTGCCAGGGGAGGTTTAGGCTGGAGGTGAGGAGAAAGTTCTTCACAGAAAGAGATATTGGCCATTGGAATGTGCTGCCCAGGGAGGTGGTGGAGTCATCATCACTGGAGGTGTTTAGGAAGAGACTGGATGAGGCACTTGGTGCCATGGTTTAGTTGATTAGGTGGTGTTGGGTGATGGGTTGGACTCGATAATCTTGAAGGTCTTTTCCAACCTGGTTAATTCTTCCCTTTCCCTTTCCCTTTCCCTTTCCCTTTCCCTTTCCCTTTCCCTTTCCCTTTCCCTTTCCCTTTCCCTTTCCCTTTCCCTTCCCTTCCCTTCCCTTCCCTTCCCTTCCCTTCCCTTCCCTTCCCTTCCCTTCCCTTCCCTTCCCTCATTTCTTTTAGTTTCTTTTCTTTTCTCGTTTCTTTTCGTTTCTTTTCATTTCTCTTTTCTTTTCGTTTCTCTTTTCTTTTCTACTCTACTCTACTCTACTCTACTCTACTCTACTCTACCCTACCCTACTCTACTCTACTCTACACTACCCTACTCTACTCTACCCTACTCTACTCCTATTCTACTTCTATTCTATTCTATTCTACTCCTAGTCTATTCTATTCTACTCCTAGTCTATTGTACTCTATTCTATTCTATTCTAAACTTAGTTCCAGGTCTGGGGAAAGGTGATCTTAGGCAAGCTTCAGCTCTGATTATTCTGCAAAACCGAAGGTAGTTCAGTATCACCTTTTATGAAATGTGGATTGTGGGCTTGAAAAATTTAATTTGCAGGCACCATCAGCAGATAATGGGAACCATCTGGACAGAGTAGTATGGAAGTGCAAAATAATTGATCCTGCCATTTTAGAGCCTTTTAAGGAACATGGAAATAGACAAGATAATATTATGCTTTCTAGAGCCAGTCAAAACTACACTTCAAATTCCTCAGTGAATAATAGAATGAACCAGGTTGGAAGAGACCTTCAAGATCATTGTGTCCAACCCATCAAACAATCCAACCCACCTAAACAACTAACCCATGGCACCAAGCACCCCATCAAGTCTCCACCTGAACACCTCCAATGATGGTGACTCCACCACCTCCCTGGGCAGCACATTCCAATGGGCAATCACTCTCTCTGCATAGAACTTCTTCCTAACATCCAGCCTAAACCTCCCCTGGTGCAGCCTGAGACTGTGTCCTCTTGTTCTGGTGCTGGCTGCCTGGGAGAAGAGACCATCATCTGCCTGACTACAACCTCCCTTCAGGTAGTTGCAGAGAGCAATGAGGTCTCCCCTGAGCCTCCTCTTCTCCAGGCTAAGCAATCCCAGCTCCCTCAGTCTTTCCTCATAGGGCTTGTGTTCCAAACCCCTCACCAACTTCATTGCCCTTCTCTGGACTCGTTCCAGCAAGTCAAGTGGTAGGATATTGAAACTGTTGGCATTGTATTTTACACAGCTGAAAAAAACCACCCCAAAAATCTAAATTCCAAAGCCAAAACCAACTCTGTTTCTTAATGAATGGAGTCTTCTTCCCAAAGGTTGTCCAAATAACTCTAAAAGAAAGTAAGAATAATGTGACTGTGCTTTTTTTTTTCCTCACCAGGTGTAGTTTAGACTAAAAAAAGAAAATGCTATTTTTAAATAGGTATTAGGAGGAAGCATTGAAAAACTTCCAGTTAAAAGGTTTGTGATTTCTGCATCTCCACACACAGACACCTGTGAGGAGGAATGTGCCTCCAACATTTCAGCACAGCTTGCTCCAGAATTTTCAGCTCACATAAGGAATCCCACTGATGGGAATCAGTTGTCGTGGTTGAATGACGAGTCAGGGGGCTGGAAACTAAAAGTGTAACATTAGAAAAAGTATGTATATGAACACACACACAAAAAAAAAGGCTGCTTTCTAAAACCAGATACATAATTGGGGGGTGGGGGGGTGGGAGGTGGAAATAAACAGCAGTTGAGGAATTTGCTACCCTAAACTGGGTCTAAAGACAAAATGCATTTCAGCACAAGCCCTGTGAGGAGAGGCTGAGGGAGCTGGGGTTGTTTAGCCTGGAGAAGAGGAGGCTCAGGGGAGACCTCATTGCTCTCTACAACTACCTGAAGGGTGATTGTAGCCAGGAAGGGGCTGGTCTCTTCTCCCAGGCAACCAGCACCAGAACAAGAGGACAGAGTCTCAAGCTGCACCAGGGGAAGTTTAGGCTGGAGGTGAGGAGAAAGTTTTTCACCGAGGGAATCATTAGCTATTGGAATGTGCTGCCCAGGGAGGTGTTGGAATCACCATCCCTGGATGTGCTCAAGAGGGAATTGGATGTAGTCCTATCACTTCCTCTCACCCTCAAAAGTCCCTCCCCAGATTTCTTGTAAGCCCTCTTAACATATTAGAAGGCCACAATTAGATCTCCTCAGAGCCTTCTCCTCTCCAGAGTGAACTTTTCTCCCAGGCAACCTGCACCAGAACAAGAGAACACGGTCTCAAGCTGGGTCAGGAGAGGTTTAGGCTGGATGTTAGGAAGAAGTTCTTCCCAGAAAGAGAGATTGGCCATTGGAATGTGCTGCCCAGGTGGGTGTTGGAGTCATCATCACTGGAGGTGTTTAAGAAGAGTCTGGATGAGGCACTTGGTGCCATGCTTTAGTTGATTAGATGGTGTTGGGTGATAGGTTGGACTTGACGATCTGGAAGGTCTTTTCCAACTTGGTTTGGTCTATTCTATTCTATTCTATTCTATTCTATTCTATTCTATTCTGCTCCAACTCCCTCAGTCTGTCCTCACAGGAGAGCAGTCCCAGCCCTCTGTTCATCCTCATAATGATGCAGGTTTGCTTCTGCAGCTCTGCTTACCTGGTGTTTTACTGCCTGGCATGTCAGGTTTTATTAAATGGCTAAAGTGACAGTGGAGTGCCTCACAGCTACAGCTGTGCCCAAACTGTGAAGAATAATTAATTGACAGAAAATCCTAGGATAATGAGTAAGGAATAGGGAAAATAACTCAATGAGAAGCCAGTCTTGAACTATTAAGTCAGACTTGATAGAAATTATCTATCAAGTAACGTATTCACTTCCTCCAGCTGGTGAAGATAAAAACTGTGCACATATAAGACTAATCTGAAGCAAGCTAAAATAATGTTTAAAATCCTACTAGGGAAGAAAGTTCCATGTGTGATTTTTTTCCTTTTGTGTGTATCTTCTGGATATCTGTAACATCCAGATCTGTTGTTCCGGCAGCTGGGCAGTTTTAAACACCACTTAAGGAATATAAGGGGGTTGGGAACACCTCTGCTTCACCTTGTTCAGTCTCCTTGTTCAGTCTGGGGAAGAGAAGGCTCTGGGGAGACCTAATAGCAGCCTTCCAGTACCTGAAGTGGGCTACAAGAAGGATGGAGAGAGGCTGTTTACAAATCCCTGCAGCAACGGGACAAGGGGCAATGGCTTCAAACTAGAGAAGAGGAGATTTAGACTGGATGTTAAGGACACGTTCAGCATCATGAGGGTGGTGGAACACTGAAACAGGCTGCCCAGGGAGGTAGTTGAGGCTCCATCCCTGGAGATACTCAAGGTGAGGCTGGACAGGTCTCTGGGCAACCTGATCTAATGGAGGATGTCTCTGCTTACTGCAGGGGGGTTGGACTGGATGACCTTTGGAGGCCACTTCTGACACAAGCCACTCTATGATTCAGTGAAAGTAAATGGTGCTTCCCTCAATTAATTACTGACCTAGAACTCTGCTGACTGGAAAAAGTCTCCTAATTAGTGGCAAACAAAAGATCATTTCCTTGATATTATTAGTTTCTAGTTTCATTTATGTCCATTTCTCTCAGTGAACCTGGACTTTCAAAGGAGCTTTAAACACAACAGCCACAACACAACCAATCAACCCAAAACTTATTAAACCATCCCTTCCAGGAAGCTGCCAACTGAGATAAGGCATAACCAATTTCTGTCACCCAGCACAACTCAGCTGCCTTCATTATTTCACAGATTTCTGCTGCTTTAGGTTCCTCTGTGTTTGGGAAACCATGCAAACCACAGAAGCCCCTGATTTCATAAGAGGTTTTGAACAATATTTTGCTAACTTTTGACAAGCTAGCTCAGGGCTAGATCCAATAAAGAAACATTATGCTTCTTCATTGTGAAGCTCTGAAATATTGATTTTTATATTGGATTGGACCATTGGCCTGTTAGAGAAACTTAACTTGATAACAACACCCTTTATCCCCTTAGGAGCTATCATTCTATGTTAGGAGGACTGAAACAGTGCAGCATACAGCAGGAATATTATCTAGCCTTGTGGGGTCAAAGAGTTATCTTGCTGCACAGCCCAAGTCACAGGGCTGTGCACTGGAATAAGAAAGCAGGGCAGAAGGTTCCTTGGGGGACAGAAGAGTAGGAAAGAAATCTGTTCCTTTTCTAGGACATAAAGTGGTAGCAAAGCTGCTCAGCAGCCACTTAGCAAGGCTAAGCCTTGTTTCCCTAGGAGGCCTATATATGTAAAGCTTCATTTTGCTCATTTTCATTTGCCAAAGATACATAAAATAAATACATACAGGGATGAAGCCCTCTGATACAGCTCACTACATCCCCTCTTCGGTTTGGCAGTCAATATTTGTTATGGCTCAGACCATTTGAGTACTCTTAATCCACTTGAAAAGGTTTGTTTGCTTTATGTTATGCTGAGATCACAATTTAATAGAGCACCGCTCTTGGTCCTAACCTGCACATAAATAATGCATTTTTAAATCCATAATTAGGTTCTCATCCAGGCTTCTCTACCTTTCTTCAAGCCTGATGTGTTTTAATTTCTCAACAGCTCTTTTCTTGAAACCTTTTTTTCCCCTTCCAATGCACAGTCCAAGTGAAGTGCAATAGAAGAGAAACAGTGGGAAGACACGTGTATTTGGTGTAGCAAACTCAGGAGTGAAAGAGGATGAATCACACAGAATGTTAGGGGTTGGAAGAGACCTACAGAGATCACTAGGTCCATTTCCCCTGCCAGAGCAGGATCTCCTAGGGCAAGCCACACAGGAACACACCCAGGAAGGTTGTGAAAATCTCCAGAGAAGGAGACTCTATAATCTCTCTGGGCAGCCTGTTCCAGTGCTCAGTCACCCTCACCGTGCAGAAGCGTCTCTTCATGTTGAAGTGGAACCTCCTGCGCTCCAGCTTGTACCTGTCGTTCCTTGTCCTGTCACTGGGAACCACCAAAAAGAGCCTGGCACCTTCATTTTGACAACAACACCTCAAGTATTTATAGATGTTGATAAGATCCCTTCTCAGCCTTCTTTTCTCAAGGCTAAACAGCCCCAGGGCTCTCAGTTTTTCTTCATGGGAGAGATGTTTAAGTCCCACAATCATCCTGGGCTCTCTCCCTTTGATCTCTGTCTCTGTTGAACTGGGGAGGCCAAACTTGGACCGAGTAGGTCTGGTCTCAGCAAGGCAGAGTAGAGAGGGAGGAGAACTTCCTTTTCTGATTAGATTTTGGCTCACAAATAGTTTTGATATCAGTTTGATATCAGTTTTCTAATGCAAGCGCTTTCTACTGTTAAATCACTTAAGGGTATCTCTGTGCTTTGACCTATTTCATGGCTCAGTAAAAAGATGTGGAGAGCTATGTCAGCTTTCTCTCTGAGTATCCTGACCAGCCTAGCTAATGATAAAAAAAGTAAGCTTCTGATAGTTAAATCTCTTCTCAGATTTTGAAGGCATGATATGCTTGAGCTTTCCTGGGAAGGTGGAGGACAGACCAGGAAGAATTGTGCCCTGGGCACAAACTGCATTTACACAGGATTTTTAGCACATGCATTTCAAGGTTTATACATGAGGCAGCAACCCTCTGAAGTGCATAGGAAATGGCTTTAAATGAGTTCCAGTAGCATAACTGCTAACAAACGTACTGCAACACACGACATTTTGCTACTCACTTTTAAATACAGGTTACTTCTAATTTTCAAATGACCAAGTATGGAATTTATATTATTTTTATTATTCCTCAGTACAGGAGTAAAGGACCAGGCTGGTTCCTTTGGCCTCCCAACTCCCTGAAAGGAGGCTGGAACCATAGGATCATAGAATTGTTAGGGCTGGAAGGGACCTCAAAGATCATCTTGTTCCAACCCTCCTGCCATGGTCAGGGACACCTCACACTACAGCAGGTTGCTCACAGGCACATCCAGCTTGGCTGCAAAAACCTCCAGGGATGAGGCTTCCACCACCTCCCTGGGCAACCTGTGCCAGGCTCTCACCATCCCCATGGGGAAGAACTTCTTCCTGACATCCAATCTGAATCTTCAGGAGGAGACTTGATGGGGTGCTTGGTGCCATGGTTTAGTTGTTTAGGGGGGTTGGATTGCTTGATGGGTTGGACACAATGTTCTTGAAGGTCTCTTCCAACCTGGTCTATTCTATTCTATTCTATTCTATTCTTCTATTCTATTCTATTCTATTCTATTCTATTCTATTCTAACCATTTATATTTTTTTGCCATTCCCCTTGTCCTATCATGTAGGAGTTGTCTCTTGCCCCAAGGAACAAGGACTGGGACAAGAGGAAACAGCCTCAAGTTGCATCAGGAGAGGTTTAGGTTGGACATGAGGAATAATTACATCCACAAAAGGACTGTCAAGCACTGGAACAGGCTGCCCAGGGAGGTAGTGGAGTCACCATCCATGGAGGGATTAAAAATAATGTGTGGCCATGGCACTTTGGGACATGGTTTACTGGGCATGGTGGTGTTAGATTGACGGTTGGACTGGGTGATCTTAGAGGTATTCTCCAACCTTAGTTGATTAGGTAGTTTGTATTTCCTATTTTTTCCCTATCCATCCTTATTCCTTACCCTTGTGACCCTACTTGTTATTGTTACACACACAAATATATATATACATATTGTTTAAAGAAAAATTCTTTACCTCTCTACTTCCAAGCTGACTCCAAATTATTTCTTGGTGGATTTGCTCCTTCCCCTTCTTTTCCTCTATTGGGAAAGAGGAGGGGTGAGTGGAGAAGGGATTCCAAGCCTTGTCCCCATCTGAGCTCTTAAGTCCCAGTTAAGGCTCCAACCACCACATGGGGACTCAATCACCTCCCAATGGCCAATTACTCTTTCTGTGAAGAACTTTCTCTTCACCTTGAGCCTAAGCTACTAAGTTACTATACTGCATGGCAGAGCATGAAGGAGATCCTATTGTTTTCAGAATTCTACAGAGAGGACCCTGACTCCACACCACTTGTTTATTTTCTTAAACTGTGTGTTAAAAAAAAAGAATGAAAAAACCAAAACCAAATCTGAGTGCAGTGAGGTGTGCAAACCAAAAAAGGATTTGCAAAGTGACTGCTTGTTATGCTTTGCTTCTTCAGTGTCTCAGACTAGTTCAGACACAGGATAAGAAAGCATTCATGGAGAAATGTGAGGCCTTTCTGCATTGAGATTCCCCACTCTCCAGAGGCAAGGCTTTATGTAATTGTTCATAGACCTGTGACAAGCTGTAGAAATGAGATTAAAATGGAGTAAAATGTCTGCAGTGGCTTGATATGTCCAGGCTGGACATGGCTCTGAGCAACCTCATCTAGTGTGAGGTGTCCCTGCCCATGGCAAGGGGTTGGAGCTGGATGATCCTTGAGGTCCCTTCCAACCCTGACAGTTCTATGACTCTATGATACCATCAGGCTGGAGACTAGAAGGACAGCGGAATATAGAGAATGCAATGGTCACTGGCAGCCCAGAAGGCAACTGTACCTTGGGCTCCATCCAAAGTACCTGAAGGGGGCTACTAGAATGTTAAAAAGGGACTTTTTATAAGGGCTTGTAGTGATATGAAGCTTGAGGAGGGGAGATTTAGACTGGACATTTTGTAGAGGAGAGTTATTGGTTGGACTTGATGATCCTGAGGGTCTTTTCCAACCTGAATGATTCTGTGATTGTTTAGTGTTGGATGATAGGCTGGACTCGATGATCTCAAAGGTCTCTTCCAACCTGGTTAATTCTATTCTATTCTATTCTATTCTATTCTATTCTATTCTATTCTATTCCATTCCATTCCATTCCATTCCATTCCATTCCATTCCATTCCATTCCATTCCATTCCATTCCATTCCATTCCATTCCATTCCTCTAAATGGCACAACATGGGTGGATCACACCTTGGCAAAATGTCTTCTGCCTGTGTCACTCTTCCCTATAATACAGAAAAAAGAAGGAAATTATCATCTGTGCCAGGGGAAGTTAAGGCTGGAGGTGAGGAGAAAGTGCTTCACAGAAAGATAATTGGCCATTGAGATGTGCTGCCCAGAGAGGTGGTGGAGTCACCATCCCTGGAGGTGTTCAAAGAAGGATTGGAGGCGGCACTTGGAGCCATGGTTTAGTTGTCATGAGGTGTTAGGTAAGAGGTTGAACTTTTCCAACCTGATTGATTCTGCGATTCTGAGAAAGCAAAACAAAGCAAAATAAAGACAAAACAAAGAAAAAACCAAGACAAAATTAAGACAAAACAAAGCCAAACAAAGCAAATCAAAGACAAAGCGAAGACAAAACACTCACCAAAAACATCCCCCCCCAAAGCAAACCAAAACACCAAACAAAAAATCAAAACAAAACAAAACCACCAAAAAAAAAACACACAACAAACCCCCAAACAAACACACACACACACACACAGAGCAATAACAGCAACAAACAAATCCAGGGAAGAGTTGGATGCACAGGTACAAACACTTGCAAATGCAACAGACTAAAATCAGTGGAACTCTATCAGTTGTTCTGATTTTATTCGCCTCTTCTCTGCTTTGCGTGCAGCCTGGATTTGGAGCACGCAGGGAATGCATCATGCTGTGTGTGAAGCCACACAGACCATGCCAGGCAGGAGTGCAAGGCAGTCTTTGAAGAAATTCAACTGTCATTACAGTTAATTTTTAATTCATCCACTCACATGAATGATCTGTTAGAGGGTAGGAGAGTTCGGCAGAGGGACCTTGACAGGCTGGACAGATGGGCAGAGTCCAAGGGCAGGAGATTGAACACATCCAAGTGCCGGGTTCTGCACATTGGCCACAACAACCCCATGCAGAGCTACAGGCTGGGGACAGAGTGGCTGGAGAGCAGCCAGGCAGAGAGGGACATGGGGGTACTGGTTGATGGTAGGCTGAACATGAGCCAGCAGTGTGCCCAGGCAGCCGAGAAGGCCAATGGCATCCTGGCCTAAATCAGGAAGTGTGGCCAGCAGGAACAGGCAGGTCATTCGGCTTTGTACTCAGCACTGATTAGGCCACACCTTGAGTCCTGTGTCCAGTTCTGGGCTCCTCAGTTTAGGAAAGATGTTGAGACGCTGGAACATGTCCAGCAAAGGACAGCAAAGCTGGGGAAGGGTTTGGAGCACAGCCCTGCGAGGAGAGGCTGAGGGAGCCGGGGTTGCTTAGCCTGGAGAAGATGAGCCTCAGGGGAGACCTTCTTGCTCTCCACAACTCCCTGAAGGGAGGTTATAGCGAGGTGGGGGTTGGTCTCTTGTCCCAGGCAACCAGCACCAGAACAAGAGGACACAGTCTCAAGCTGCACCAGGGGAGGTTTAGGCTGGATGTTAGGAAGAAATTCTTCATAGACAGCGTGATTGCCCATTGGAATGTGCTGCCCAAGGAGGTGGTGGAGTCGGCATCATTGGAGGAGTTTAGGAGGAGACTGGATGGGGTGCTTGGTGCCATGGTTTAGTTGATTAGATGGTGTTGGGTGATATGTTGGACTCGATGATCTTGAAGGCCTCTTCCAACCTGGTTAATATTTTATGGTAAATTAAGAGAAGTGGTTTCTGGTTCTTTTTTGGACCAGTGGTGATCTTTCTCAAACCCAGTTGCTGCAGAAACACTATTTCATGTTCAGCAAAACTCCATCAGCTATACTCTGCTTGGGTGTAATAGCTGGCAGGGCATGAGGAAACAATTCATGCATCTTTAGTAGATTAGCTTCAGCCTTTTTCTCAGAGCTACGTGGATCTTGCCTGCCCTCAGCTGGATTTATGGAGGGTTTGTGGAAGAGCAGGGAGAAATACATTGGGAAATCAACAATGTCTCATGTTATATAAGAAATAAGCTTTGCAACCTGGCGAATGACACTGTGTTAGAACTAACAGGGAACAGAATCACAGAATTAACCAGGTTGGAAAAGACCTTTGAGATCGTCAAATCCATCCTATCACCCAACACCATCTGATCAACTAAACCATCGCACCAAGTGCCTCATCCAGTATCTTCCTATACACCTCCAATGATGCCGACTCCACCACCTCCCTGGGCAGCACATTCCAATGCCAATCTCTCTTTCTATGAAGAATCTCTTCCTAACATCCAGCCTAAACCTCCCCTGGCACAGCTTGAGCCTGTGTCCTCTTGTTCTGTGACAGTCCTTCAGGGTTTACCAAGGGGGGAGAAAAAAGTAGCAGTAGGAGAATGAAGGAAAACAAAGAAAGGATAAACAAGATGTGGGGCTAAGCAAGCCATTAAAAGAATGGGCTGTCTGGCCTCAATTGTGTACAGCACACCAGAAAATGCCTTTATTTCAACAGAGTCAAATGCCACCTGTTTTGCCATCTGTTTTTGGTCTTCTGGACAGATGTGGTCTCATTCAGCCCCTCAGAAGTGAAGGGAAATTCTCTGTGGAGTAACAGAGCACTTTGCAACATAGCAGTGGTCAGGGGCAATGTGCTGAAAAGTACATTCACTGGGCAGCAGCCAGAAAAGTACTCAAAGACTCATATACTCCTCTGTCTTAAATGTGTCTCTAAAAGGAGCTGAAAATAGACAGATTAAAAAGCCTGGCTGAATTGTGGTGATAATTGTCCATTATGTTAACAACAACAACAATATACCAGCTGCTGAGATGGTAAAATTGGAGCTTTAAAAATGAAAATGTCAGCCTTGCACAACTTATTTCATCTCTCCTTCCCATATCTCCTTTCTCTGCTATCCCAAGAAGAGAAGTAATTTATGGATGAGTTTATAAATGAATTTATAAATGAGGTTATAAATGAGTTTATAAATGGAATTATGAGAGGAAAATAATAAATAAATCCAAAGCCAGTTATGGGATTTATGAACTCCCATCTCCCACCTCCATTACTGAGTGTGCTTCTGAAATCATTCTCCAAATGATGTAAAAGATGTTTTGTTGCTATTCCTCTCATGAGATCTCTCCCTGATGTTTTCTAGAGGAACTTCGTCTGGGATACTGCATCCAGCTATGGTGCCATCACCACAAGAACGTGGAAATGATGGAGTGAGTCCAGAAGAGGGCCACAAAAATGATCAGGGGTTGGAGCAGCTCTGCTGTGGGGACAGGCTGAGGGAGCTGGGGCTGTTCAGCATGGAGAAGAGAAGGCTCTAAGGGGACCTAATAGTGACTTCCAGTACCTAAAGGGGGCCTGCAAGAAGGCTGGAGAGGGACTGTTTGCAAAGGCCTGGAGTGATAGGATGAGGGGCAGTGGTTTGGAATTAAAGAGTAGATTTATATTGGATGCTAAGAACAAGTTCATTACCATGAGGGTGGAAGAACACTGGAACAGGTAGGTATTGAGGCCCCATCCTTGGAGACATTCAAGGTCAAGTTCAGTGGGACTCTGGCCAACCTGATCTATTGTAGAATGTCCCTGTTCACTTCAGGGGGCTTGGACTATATGACCTTTGGAAGTTACTTCCAACCCAAACCATTCAATGAATAAAGTTCTGAATGAAACACAGAACTGAGCACAAAGACTTTTGAGATCCTATACCCCTGAAATCTTTTTCAGTGATTTTAGATGCTATCTTATCAAATGTGAGGCTGCTATGTGAAAAAAATAAGGCAGTTATTAAGACTATAATTTTGTCACTAATAATTCCATTATGTCTCCTCTCTCTTCTTCTCCTGTTCACCTGAGATGAAAGAATCAATGATAACCCTGTGTTTCCCCCATGACACTGGGAGGGAAATGCAATCCCTTTCTCAACTCAGTCTAGCCATCAGTTTAGCTCACTTGCAAAATCCCAATGATATTTCACCACTACAGCTCCACAGTGCTCCCCCAAGTGTGCATGATGAGTTGCACATCAAGTAAGCAAGAACATCATCTAAGATGATCATCCCTAGGTCCATCAGAAAGGCATCATGCTGGCTGACAGAAACAATAAAATAGAGGAAACCACAGGCTGTTAGGGCCTTGCTTCCATCAAATATCAAATAGATTAATTTATGTCTTTGTTTACTATTAGAATTAGAATTAGAATTAGAATTAGAATTAGAATTAGAATTAGAATTAGAATTAGAATTAGAATTAGAATTAGAATTAGAATTAGAATTAGAATTAACCAGTTTGGAAAAGACCTTCGAGATCATTGAGTCCAACCTATCACCCAACACCATCTAATCAACTAAAACATGGCACCAAGCAGCCCATCCAGGCTCTTCCTAAACACCCCCAGTGATGGTGACTCCACCACCTCCCTGGGCAGCACATTCCAATGGCCAATCTCTCTTGCTGGGAAGAACTTCTTCCTAACATCCAGCCTAAACCTCCCCTGGTGCAGCTTGAGACTGTGTCCTCTTGTTCTGGTGCTGGTTGCCTGGGAGAAGAGACCAACCCCCACCTGGCTACAACCTCCCTTCAGGTGGTTGTAGACAGAAAAGGAGCAAAAAAGAGCAGCAGAATAGAACTGAGAGCTACCATACATGATGCCAGCATGCTTCTGTACTTCACAAGCCTAATGAGGAGAGGTTGAGAGAGCTGGGGTTGCTTAGCCTGGAGAAGAGGAGACTCAGGGGGGACCTTATTGCTCTCTACAAGTACCTGAAGGGAGGTTGTAGACAGGCGGATCTTGGTCTCTTCTCCCAGGCAGCCAGTACCAGAACAAGAGGACACAGTCTCAGGCTGTGCCAGGGGAGGTTTAGGCTGGATGTTAGGAAGAAGTTCTATACAGAGAGAGTGATTGCCCATTGGAATGAGCTGCCCAGGGAGGTGGTGGAGTCACCATCATTGGAGATTTTCAGGAGGAGGTGTGATGGGGAGCTTGGTGCCATGGTTTAGTTGATTAGGTGGTGTTGGATGATATTTTGGGTGCGATGATCTTGAAGGTCTCTTCCAACCTGGTTTATTCTATTATTCTATTATATTGTGGAGTCCATTAAGAATGTTTTTATCCTGTCAAATTATACTTGAATGATCAACTTATCCCTCCAGAGATTATGCTTCCATCAGGATCCCAGTTTTCTGGATGCACAGAGCTGTGCCTTTAATTTCTCTGCCTTCCTGCAAAGATAAGATGAAGTTCTTTCTCTTCCTGCTTGTGTAAATTCCATGAGATTTACACTATCAATATTAATAGCTACCTTCCTGACATTCAGTTGGAGATCAGGAAAATGTTACAAATTAGATGTCAATTATGTGGACAACAGTTGAAATGCTCTAAGGGAGTATTTGGAGAATAAATCTTATGAAGAGTGACTGAAGGAGCTGGGGATGTTCAGTTTGGAAAGGAGGAGGCTGAGGGGAAGTCCCATTGCTCTCTCCAACTACCTGAAGAGACCTTGTGGAGAGGTTGGTGCTGGTCTCTTCTTATAGGTGATTAGAGATAGAACAAGAAGGAATGGCCTCAAGCTGCCACTGGGTAGGTTTAGACTGGATATTGGGAAGTTTTTTCCCCAGCAAGAGGGGCAGCCATTGGAATGTGCTGCCCAGGGAGGTGGTTGAGTCCCCAAGCTTGGATGTGTTTAAAGGTGGTTTGGATGTGGTGCTTGGGGCTGTGGTTGTGGGTGAACCTTGCAGAGCAGGGCTATCAGTTGGACTTGGTCATCCTGAGGATCTTTTCCAACCTGAATATTTCTGTGATTCTGTGAAACCTTTCAAACAAGGAAATAGATAATTTTGCCTCAGAAAATGCTTTCTTTTCTGACCTCTCACTTACAAAAGAAGGAGCATCCAGACTGCCTAATGTCCCTCTTAAATCAGCAGAATAAGAAGCCAAAATGAAGAAACCCTCCCACTCCAGTCTGATTGATCTCTCTGATGTTCAGCCAGAAGGTTTCATAGAAAAAGAGATCTTTGAAGACCAAGAGGATCCAGTTACAGATACCAAGACAACCTAATCACAAACACTTCTCCCCATGAAAAAAGGTTGCATCATTGCTACCACATAAAGAAGCACAGGTACAATTTTGCCTGAGAACTGTTCAGTTAGAATCATAGAATCAATAAGGTTGGCAAAAGACCTCAAAGATCATCAAGTCCAACCTGTCACCCAACACCTCATGACTACTAAACCATGGCACCAAGTGCCGCATCCAATCCCCTCTTGAACACATCCAGGGACAGTGACTCCACCACCTCCCTGGGTAGCACATTCCAATGTTGTTTAAATGTTCCAGTTGTTTCCCATAAGCACATAGCACTGTTTAAAAGTTCATGGAACTTTCCACAAGGGATGCGCACAGGGACAGAATGCAGAAACAAGGACAAATCTGAGCTCAGTATTCATCTCAGAGGTAGTCAGCTGATATTTTCCTTTGAGAAGCCATTTGCAAAATTAATGTGGATGAGCCACTTGATGCAAGATGAGGACAATCCCCATAGGCCAGCTCCACATGCCCTCTTGTGAACTACCTGCTGGTTGCTCAGGAAGACTCATTTGCAGTGGTCATTTAACACAAGACCTGTGAAGAGAGGCTGAGAGAGTTGGGGTTCCTTAGCCTGGAAAGGAGGAGGCTGAGAGGAGATCTTACTGCTGTCTACAACTACCTGAAGGGAGGTTGTAGCCAGGTAGGGGTTGGTCTCTTCTCCCAAGCAACCAGCAACGTATCCAATCTATCACCCAACACCATCTAAATAACTAAACCATGGCACCAAGTGCCTCATCCAGGCTCCTCCTACACACCTCCAGTGATGGTGACTCCACCACCTCCCTGGGCAGCATATTCCAATGGCCAATCTCTCTTGCTGGGAAGAATCTGATCCTCACATCCAGCCTAAACCTCCCCCTTCACAGATTGAGACTGTGTCCTCTTGTTCTGGTGCTGGTTGCCTGGGAGAAGAGACCAACCCCCACCTGGCTGCAACCTCCCTTCAGGTAGTTGTAGATGGATAGCCGAGCTCACATCACTTCCAGATACATAAAGGCCAGAACCAATACATCTTGTCTATACTACAGTGCTCAGATGGGAGGTCATGAAGGGTTGCAAGAGCCAGTAGTTCCTAGTAAAAATCTATCTGTTCCATCAGGACTCCACTCTTCAGTTCTCCTCAGATCCTTTGCTTTTTGTTCACTTCTTTTTCTCCCAGAGAGATGAACACAAATGCATGGTTCCTTAAGTACAAATTAACACTCTCATATTTTATTTAAACAGATACTTAGTCTGTTTAAATCTTCAGATGAATTTAAGATATGCAAACCTGCTCTAGCAAATGAAGGTTAGCTCCTATTTGAAAAGTCATGGCAAATTAATCACAGCAAGAGCATCAATAATGGAGAAGTGCTGCAGTTACATTCAGCTGTAGCTTTGGGAGACTAGTTAAAACTATTGACCAGAAATGATCAAATCACAGCAGTCACATAAGGCATCAATATTACTCAGAAATATAGCTCTTTTTAGGCTGGGAGGCATTAGGCAACTGTATCAACTCACTGTGGCAGTGAGTTATTAGAGAGAGAATGCAGACTACAGAATCAACCAAGTTGATTCTGATATTAGTGAGAATAACAGCATTAATAAGAAAGATACTGGGTTTGAGTTATGATATTTCACTGCACTTTAATGCTATTAGTCCTATTTGATTGAGGCTGAAGGAGCTGGGGTTGCTTAGCCTAGAGAAGAAGAGGCTCAGGGGAGACCTTATTGCTATCTACCTGAAGGGAGGTTGTAGCCAGGTGGGGGTTGGTGTCTTCGCCCAGGCAACCAGCACCAGAACAAGAGGACATAGTCTCAAGCTGTACCAGGGGAGGTTTAGACTGGATGTTAGGAAGAAGTTCTTCATACAGAGAGTGATTGCCCATTGGAATGGGCTGCCTGAGGAGGTGGTGGAGTTGCCATCATTGGGGGTGACTTGATGGGGTGTTTGGTGCCATGGTTTAGTTGCTTAGATGGTGTTGGGTGGTGGGTTGGACTTGATGATCTCAAAGGTCTTTTCCAATCTGGTCTGCTCTGGTCTGGTCTGGTCTATGCTATGCTATGCTATGCTATGCTATGCTATTTCCTCATTGCATATTGAGTTGAAGTAATGAGGCACCATATATCCATATCACAATGCCACCACACTAACAAATAACACACCAACTGCTATCAAAATTACTGATCCTGGTGCCACCTCTGCATCATGGTGTTCACTGAGTTGTTTTTTTCCCTTGCATTTCTTTCCAGTCCTAGCCATTCATATGATGAAGGAGAAGTTTCAGTCCTCCTTTTGCCTTGTCTCTCCTGGTGTTTAGTCCTGACCCTCAGAGATACCAGGTCAGTGTAGAATCATACAACCATAGAATGGCTCAGGTTGGAAGGGACCTCAGAGATCATCTACTCCTACCTCCCCACCATGGGCAGGGACACCTCTCAACTAAACTCGGCTGCTCAATGCCTCATCCAACCTGGCCTTGAACACCTTCAAGGAGGAGGCATCCACATCCTGCCTGGGAAGCCTATTCCAGAGCCCTACAACCCTAAAAGGATTAGGGAGGTAGAAGGGAGGAGAGACACAAACATTCCTAGGCTCCTTCACAGCTTCTCAACAAAACCTGACTCTTTGCTTGCATGCATTAATAGTATCCCAATACTTGGCAATATACTTACAGCTTGCCACTAATTTGAAGCAACTTCCTAACTGATGCTTCTAAGGGAACCATTCTCCATTGTTATAAAAAAAAAAACTAATAACATAATAAAATAGGAAAATGCCCTGAGCCTCAACAGGGAAAAATTAATCCTGAGCCATCCAGATGGCTAGATGAGGACGAGAAGATCTGGCTGAGCTCAAAAGCTGCTCTGTTGATATTTCCCAGCTTTCATTTCCTGTGATTTCTGTGGTCTGTTTCTGGAAAATGGTGAAGAAGAAGAAGAAGAAGATGAAGGAGCAGGAGCAATGATACAAGCTGAAACATAAAAGAAGTGGCAGTTTGGAGAGGAGGGAGCTAAGAGAGAGTTCCAACAGCAAGCCTCATGGTGCTGAACTACATGCGATTTATTTTGCATTCAAGTGCAAAAGCAGTTGTTATAATGGCTATTTGGAAAACAGTTAATGTTTTAATAACTGCAGGACTAAACCACTAAATGATAAAGTCAATATCCCCACAGAGAGTAAATATGCATCAACAGTAAATTTACTTTGCCCGCTTAAGCAGTTCTAAGATCTATAATTATAGATATTTAAATTTGCTCTTTCTTTAAGTCTTGTTGAAGGAGGCAAACAGCTCAATAGTATCTCTGCATAAAGCAAGGAAGCCTTAATGAAAGAAACCAAAATAATTGTATGGCATTCCAATCAAGCAGAGCAGTGGGAAGGATCACCGTGCACATTGAGCAAGCGCAGATGATGTGCTCGGGGAGACAGGCAGAATGATGACTGCATGCCAGCTTGGATGAGGGGCTTGCGTACTTCACCTTGAAGAATATACTTTGACTAGAGCTAATGCAAGTGAAACAAAAGTATATTTAGGGATAAAGAGAGGAAAAAAGAACTCAGTATTGCAATGTGTGAAGTAAACTAAGGAGCCTGCTTTCCTCTCACTGCAGTGACACCACGCAGATTACAGCTAAGAAAAGATTGACTTCTACTGGTTTGGGATGAGAACAAGCCCTAAATTCTCCTTGCAGACACAGGGAATAGAATAGGATAGGATAGGATAGGATAGGATAGGATAGGATAGGATAGGATAGAATAGAATAGAATAGAATAGAATAGAATAGAATAGAAGAATAGAATAGAATAGAATAGAATAGAATAGAATAGAATAGAATAGAATAGAATAGAATAGAATAGAATAGAATAGAATAGAATAGAATAGAATAGAATAGAATAGAATAGAATAGAATAGAATAGAATAGAATAGAATAGAATAGGAGTAGAATAGGAATAGGAATAGGAATAGGAATAGGAATAGGAATAGGAATAGAATAGAATAGAATAGAATAGAATAGAATAGAATAGAATAGAATAGAATAGAAAAGAATTAACCAGGTTGGAAAATATCTTTGAGATCATTGAGTCCAATCTATCACCCAGCACCATCTAATCAACTAACCCATGGCACCAAGCACCCCATCAAGACTCCTCCTAAACACCTCCAGTGATGGTGTCTCCACCACTTCCCTGGGCAGCCCATTCCAATGGCCAATCACTCTCCTGTTCTAGCTTCTGGGGTTGGTTTTCCATCAATCAATGAGATGAATTAAATTTAGAGTATTAATCCAGCTTCTACCCATCAATTTCCCCTTGCCAAAAGATCCCTCCCTAATAACCTCTTGTCACCATCATTGGAGGTGTTCAGGAGGAGACTTGTTGAGGTGCTTGGTGCCATGGTTAAGTTGTTTAGGTGGGTTGGATTGGTTAATGGATTGGACATGATGATCTTGAACATCTATTCTATTCTATTCTATTCTATTCTATTCTATTCTATTCTATTCTATTCTATTCTATTCTATTCTATTCACCAGGCAGTTATTCCCTTTATAAAATCACCTGAACTAGGTCATGAGCATTACCTGGCCAGTCAGGTTTATCTTGTGAAGACAAGCTTCCTTCCTGACATTGAGACAGGCTCCACACTTCTAAGTCAACATTAATGTGCTGCTTTTCAACACTTCTGCTGTTACAGTTCCTTAATTAATTCAGATTCATAGATTCATAGATTCACAGAATGGTTTGGGTTGGAAGGGACCTTGAAGATCATCTAGTTCCAATCCCAATCCACCATGGGCAGGGACACCTAACCACTAACTCAGGTTGCTCAAGACCTCATTCAGCCTGGCCTTGAACACCTCCAGGGAGAGGGGCATGCATGACCTCCCTGGGCAACCTGTTCCAGTGCCTCACCACCCTTACTGTAAAGAATTTCTTTCTAATATTCAGTCTAAATCTGTTGTCTACTACTTACTTCAATGGCTTACTGAGTGTGAAGGCCTCAGGCTGTCACACACCTTGCACAGGGGTTTGATCCTATTTGAAGCAGTAGATACCCTGGGTGATTGCTTTCTTAAAATAGACCTCTGCTGCCCTGTTTCACTCAGGTGAAAAATGTTCCATAAGCACATTTTTTTCCTCTCCATATAGAAAATACCTAATGCAAATAGGCATGAGCTGGCTGCAGCTGACAGGCCAGTGGTGAGAGGTTCAACTGGGATCTGAGAGCTGCAGGCTCACATCACTCTTTCAATGCCTGATTAATTATTGATATGAAGTGGAAGGGTTCCAACAGGAAAGAAAACAGGTGCTCAAGCTAAAACACTCAATGGTTTAATGATGGGTATTCCTGGAGGATATAGATTGCAATTCCTGAACTGAAATCAGCAGAATAGGGATTTGAACTCAGGCCAATGCCCTAATTACTAAGATAATGCATTTCTGGAGGAGAGGCTTGCTTCTATTTATTTATTATTCCATTACACACCTGATGGCATGAGAAGTTTCACTCCATAGGACAGGCTGAGCGAGATTTTCATCTCTTTCAGTAGGCCACAGCCCTTGGAGCCTGTAGATTTATTGTTTTCCCAGTTTGCTTGTGTGTTTTTCTTTGTTCAAACCTCTAGTAGCCATTCTTAGCTTGGGAATCATCAGCACGAGGTTCCTATTCAATCACAGTGAAAATTCCTTCATTGTGTGAGTAACTCTGCCTGTGTGTTTTATGAGAAGGCAGCTAACCAAAGGCTGGAGATTCCCCTAAAGCACTTTGTGGGGTTTGCACAGTACTTAAGGACTAGTAGTTATCATTTAGCACAGCACAGCATAGCACAGAACAGAATATTTCAGTTGGAAGGGGCCTGCAATGATCACCTAGGTCAACTGCCTGACCAGATCAGGGCTCAGCAAAAGCAGACAGACTTGGGGCATTGATCATCTCATTACAGCCCTTGGTGGAGTCACCATCCCTGAAGGTGTTCAAGAGGGGAGTGGACGTGGCACTTGGTGCTATGGTTTAGTAGTCATGAGGTGTTGGGTGACAGGCTGGACTTGATGATCTTTGAGGTCTTTTCCAACCTTATTGATTCTATGATTCTGTGATCTATCTGGGAAGACTGTTCCAGTATTTAACCACCTTCTCAGTAAAGAAATGCTTCAGAATGTTAAGTCTAAACCTCCTCTGACATAGCTTTGAATAACTTCCACATGTCCTATCACTAGATTTGAGGGAGAAGAGATCTTAGAATGGTCTGGATTGGAAGGGACCTCTGAAGGTCATCTCATGCAACAGCCTGGAGAAGAGAAGACGCAGGGGAGACCTTATTGCTCTCTACAACTCCTTGAAGGGAGGTTGTAGCCAGGTGGGGGTTGGTCTCTTCTCCCAGGCAAGCAGCACCAGAACAAGAGGACACAGTCTTAAGCTGCACCAGGGGAGGTTTAGGCTGGAGGTCAGGAGGAAGTTCTACACACAGAGAGAATGATTGCCCATTGGAATGTGCTACCCAAGGAGGTGGTGGAGTCACCATCCCTGGAGGTGTTTAAGAAGAGACTTGATGGGGTGCTTGGTGCCAGTTGATTAGATGGTGTTGAATGGTAGGTTGGACCTGATCGCAAAGGTCTTTTCCAACCTGGTTAATTGTATTGTATTGTATTGTATTGTATTGTATTGTATTGTATTGTATTCTATTCTATTCTATTCTATTCTATTCTATTCTATTCTATTCACATTCACAATAATATCTCCTATGGGAAGCTAGATATATCATGCTTCTAATTTGATATTTAAAGTTATATATTTATATATATTAGCTGAGTTTCAGGACCATGTGCAACAAGGGAAGGACAAATTTTACACTTAAAGATTCAGTGTGTCATGATGGATAAGGCCCAGGATGAGATCCTGGTGAGCCAGAATATCACAGTATGACCACCAAGGTTGGAAGAGACTTCAAAAATCAGCGAGTCCAACCTGTCACCACAGACCACATGACTAGACCATGGCACCAAGTGCCACTAGCAGCCTTTAAAGTAAAACCCAGCTTGGAAACAGGTAGAAATCCTCACATTGCAATGGTTAAAGACTTGGCCGTTGTACTGCTGAGTGGTACTCATTTTTTGTCATTCATGTCATTGTTTCCTTACATCAAAATAAGTAAAATAATGTTTGCTTTCTAACCTTCTTCATGAAAGACCCATATTGAAAAGTTATATGCAACAACAAAGCAGTTCAAAGGCAGACAGAGAGCAGAGGAGATGAATGCATTTTCCTCTGCACTGTTTCAAGTGGGTCTCCAGGCATCCCTGACTCCAGTTGTGAACAATTCCATCATCTCTTCTCCCCTTCAGTGAAGTACCAAGGACTACCATTTATTTTACATAGCTGTTGTCAAAAGCTGTATTTGTACTGATGTGGAGTTTCTGAGATAAACATCTCAAAGGTGCAGGCAGACGCTGCGAGGACACACTCGCTGAGGTGCTCTGAGCACACTTTGTTATCACAAAAGAAGAACTCTTCTGAGGTAACAATTCAAAGGCAAGTCTGGCCTGATTTGCCTATGCTCTGATGCTAAAGAGGAAAGCTAGGTGTAACCATTTAAAGATGAAATATTACTTGCAATATTGCCCAGAATATACAGACTACAGCACTTGTCCCTGAGACACAAGCACAGAGAGGATGAGGCACTCATTGGAATAAAGGACAGATTTACATCAGCCAGGAAGTGCCTTGTGCACTTACCCCCTGCAGGAGAGTTACTGAATGATCCCAATTACTTTGGCGTTCTGACAACAGGCAGACCAAACATTTTCATCACAATGACCTTCTTGTTTCAAAAGACCTCTTCCTTGGCAAGAGTTCTCCTGCTTCCCTGAGCCATCTACAGCTTTATGACTCCCTTAGGCAGGCACCTGACTCATTGCAGTGGTGACCATCGTGCTCAGTCTCTTAAGAGATCCTACTTTATGAATGCTATGCATTGTGGCAGTAGCAAGGAAGGAACTGCAGAGAAATTGCTGTCTACCTTTCCTACTATGATCTCGTTAGGCTCCTTGTCCTCCCCTGAAGGCCACTTTGGTGTGCCATTGCAGAATCCATCAGCCACTTTGAGGATGACACACTTGAATGGGATACTTTTCATTTGGTGGCCAAAGTGCAAATATCTGCAGCTGAAACTCAGGCTTTCTCTGGGTCAATCTCAGCCACCAAAAAATACACTTGCTATGGCCATGTCTTCCATTATCACAGGAAACACTGATGCCACACACACCTATGAATCATAGAATCATAGAACCAATAAGGTTGGAAAAGACCTCAAAGATCATCAAGTCCAACCTGTCACACGACACCTCATGACTACTAAACCATGGCACCAAGTACCACGTCCAATCCCCTCTTGAACACCTCCAGAGGCGGTAACTCCGCCACCTCCCTGGGCAGCACATTCCAGTGGCTAACAACTCCCTCTGCGAAGAACTTTCTCCTCACCTTGAGCCTAAATGCTCAGTCAGCTCTGAGGCACTTCCAACTGGGCTTGCAGATCTATGAAATACCAGTGCTCCATGGGCTAAGCTAAATGTCTGTGGATTCCAGTACTGCTGCATCTCAGAATTCCATCATATTTTTGTGTTTCCTCACTGAGAAAAACCAAAGGAGAACATTAAAACCTCTTTTATTTCATCCCCTCTGGAAACTGAAGGAAAGGTTGCCTGCTCTCTCTCACTGGGCGCCCACCCAGCGTGACAAACTGCTGTGACTATAATGTGCCTTCATTTGCCATCATTCCTATTTGTAACTACTGATTTTCATCACAAATGCATACTGTGCCTGCTCTTGACCTGATCGAAGCTCCCAGGACCCCAACTCAAGTTTGAAAGCTTTACATGTCTCATTCTACTCTACCAAACTGCAGGACTATCATGTTTCTAAAATGAGAGAGATCCTACTTCTCAGATATTAGTTGAGCAATTAGCGTCACGCTGTCACACCATTGCTCTCTTTTGAAGAGGGTTCCATGATGGGGTAAAAGCTAGCTAGGAATTAACAGCTGAGGCTGTGAATGTGCCACCACCCAAAGGAAGAGTTTTAAGTTACATGACACTTCTTTTGAGGTTGGTAATGTTCTCGTGCTTCATGGTCTATGTGCTTTTAGACTTTATTCGGTTTTCATATTTCATTATAGTTTCATAGTTTCATAGTTTCATAGTTTCATTCAGGGTTGGAAGGGACCACAAGGATCATCTAGTTCCAACCCCCCTGCCATGGGCAGGGAAACCCCACACTAGATCAGGCTGGACAGAGCCTCATCCAGCCTGGTCTTAAACACCCCCAGGGACGGGGCCTCGACCACCTCCCTGGACAACCCATTCCAGGGTCTCACCACTCTCATGGTGAAGAACCTCCTCCTCACATCCAGCCTGAATCTCCCCACCTCCAGCTTCATTCCATTCCCCCTAGTCCTATCACTACCTGAGATCCTGAGAAGTCCTTCCCCAGCCTTCCTGTAGGCCCCTTCAGATACTGGAAGGCCACAATTAGGTCACCTCGGAGCCTTCTCTTCTCCAGACTGAACAGCCCCAACTCCTTCAGTCTGCTCTCATAGGAGAGGTGCTCCAGTCCTCTGATCATCCTCGTGGCCCTTCTCTGGACATGTTCCAGCACCTCCACATCCCTCTTGTAATAGGGACTCCAGAACTGGACACAGTACTCCAGATGGGGTCTCACCAGGGCTGAGTAGAGGGGGAGGATCACCTCCCTCGACCTGCTAGCCACACTTCTCCTGATGCAGCCCAGGATCTGATTGGCTTTGCGGGCTGCAAGTGCACATTGAGAGCTCATGTTGAGCTTTTTGTCCACCAGCACCCCCAAGTCTCTCTCCTCAGGGCTACTCTCCAGCCAGTCACTGCCCAGCCTGTATTTGTGCCTGGGATTGCCTCCACCCAGATGCAGGACCCTGCACTTGCTCTTATTGAACTTCATGAGGTTGGCTTGTGCCCACCTCTCCAGCCTGTCAAGGTCCCTCTGGATGGCCTCCCTTCCCTCCAGCGTGTCTGCTGTACCACACAGCTTGGTGTCATCAGCAAACTTGCTGAGGGTGCACTCAATGCCACTGTCCATGTCACCCACAAAGATGTTGAACAAGACAGGTCCCAGGACTGATCCCTGATCATTTCATAGAGCCATTTCATATGCATTCATATGCATTTCATAGAGCCATAGAACTGTCAGGGGTGGAAGAAACCACAAGGATCATCTATTTCCAAGCCCCACTGCCATGGGCAGGGAAACCTCACACTACAGCAGGTTGCACATCCAGCCTGGCCTTAAAAACCTCCAGGGATGAGGCTTCTACCACCTCCCTGGGCAACCTATTCTAGTGCCTCACCTCCCTCAAGGGGAAGAATTTCTTCAACCCTTCATACTTCTGGTAAGTGTTCCAAAGAGTCTGTCCAATACTAATTCTTGTTTGCAAAGTTTTGCTTAGTTTTGTATGAAATGATAACAATAGTAATGCATTTTGCATTTCCAGTGAGACTTCTAGCAGTGGCCACAAGTGGTGATGAGTCAGTATCAGCAAACACTGGCCTCTCATAAACAGCACACTCATAAACCGAGACAAAGTCAGCAGTGGTTACTGAGTGTATTGATGTCTGGGCTTTTTTGTTAGTTGATATGATTCATAAGTGTCTTGGGTTTATAGGGAGAGAGACAGATGTTCTACTATGCCTCCCAAAAGGGGGGACAGAAAATGTTCCATATCGGATTGGAAAGAATTGGGAATTAAAATGGAAGTGCTACTCACAACTAAATATCACAGTACAAAAAAACAAACACAATACACAAATCCACAATCTACCTCATTGAGTCTAAAGCTGTCCACAACCTACCCCCAAACCAGGCCAAAAACCAGGCCTCAAATGCCCCCACCATACCACCCTGCCTTTTCACCCCCACCACCGGGCCAAATGATACAGCTAAAAATTAGCCTTGCCAAGACCAAGCCAGGCAGCAAACCTTCCCTGCATCAAGGTAGCAGCCTGGCACACTGAAGGGATCAGAGAGAGGAAAAAAGGGCTGAACATCTTGTGCTGCTCCTTTTTAAAGGGGAGATGCAAGCATTCTGGGTATGAAATAACAAAAGGTCTTGCCTCTGGACCTCGCTGGTATTTGGAGGACTTTCAATGCTATGGTTTAAGACATCCCAGTTCTTAAACCCATAACAAAGTTGTTACAAAACCTCAGATTTTATTGCACTGCTGAGGGATTACTGCACCAGCTTGATGGAGATGTGCAAAAGCAGCTTTAACTTTTATGCAGACTTAGAATCATAGAATTGTCAGGGTTGGAAGGCATCTCAAGGATCATTCAGTTCCAACCCCCCTGCCACGGGCAGGGACACCTCACACTACAGCAGGTTGCTCACAGCCACATCCAGACTGGCTGCAAACACCTCCAGGGAGGAGGCTTCCACCACCTCCCTGGGCAACCTGTGCCAGTGTCTCACCACTAGAACTAGGAACTTTTAACTAAACTCTCACTGTTGAAGATGTTTCTCAAGTTTGGCATCTCATGTTTTTGTTACCTATTGCTATATTTGTGTAATGTAATGACTTGCTGGACATACAAAAGGAAAAAGAAGGCTATCTTTCTCTACAGAAAATAAAGCTCTTACAGTAATTTATCCACTGTCACGCAGAGATGAATCACATTTCCAAATTAAACTCACCTTCAGTCCATGACAATCTGCTTGGGGTTGAAAGCATCTCAAGGCCAGGAGCCATACAAACATCAAGCACTGGAAAGCTGGTGTCCTGTAACAGAACTGCAGTATCTCCTCAAGTCATTCATCTGGGGACTGCCACAATTTCACATAGTGTGCAATGGAGATTTTAAATCATACTTCAAACTGATGACACATATCATAGGGAACGGAACGGAGCGGAATGGAACAGAACAGAACAGAATAGAAGAAGAGAAGAGAAAAGAGAAGAGAAGAGAAGAGAAGAGAAGAGAAGAGAAGAGAAGAGAAGAGAAGAGAAGAGAAGAGAAGAGAAGAGAAGAGAAGAGAAGAGAAGAGAAGAGAAGAGAAGAGAAGAGAATTAACCAGGTTGGAAAAGACCTTTGAGATCATCAAGTCCAACCTATCATACACCACCATCTAATCAACTAAACCATGGCACCAAGCACCTCACCCAGTCTCTTCCTAAACACTTCCTGTGATGGTGACTCCACCACCTCCCTGAGCAGCACATTCCAATGGCCAATCTCTCTATGAAGAATTTCTTCCTAACATCCAGCCTAAACCTCCCCTGGCACAGCTTGAGACTGTGTCCTCTTGTTCTGCTGCTGCTTGCCAGGGACAAGAGACCAATCCCCACCTGGCTATAACCTCCCTTCAGGGAGTTGTAGACAGCAATAAGGTCTCCTCTGAGCCTCCTCTTCTCCAGGCTAAACAACCCCAGGTCCCTCAGCCTCTCCTCACAGGGCTGTGCTCCAGACCCCTCCCCAGCTTTGTTGCCCTTCTCTGGACACCTTCCAGCAACTCAACATCTTTCCTAAACTGAGGAGCCCAGAACTGGACACAGGACTCAAGGTGTGCCCTATATATTATGTATTATAAATCAAGTCTAAAGGTAAACAAACAAGAGAGCTGGGGAGGGACTTCTCAGGATCTCAGGGAGTGATAGGACTAGGGGGAATGGAATGAAGCTGGAGTTGGGGAGATTCAGACTGGATGTGAGGAGGAAGTTCTTCCCCATGAGAGTGGTGAAACCCTGGAATGGGTTGTCCAGGGAGGTGGTCGAGGCTCTGTCTCTGGAGGTATTTAAGACCAGGCTGGCTGAAGCGCTGGCCAGCTTGATCTGGTGTGAGGTGTCCCTCCCCATTGCAGGAGGGTTGGAACTAGATGATCCTTGTGGTCCCTTCCAACACTGACTGATTCTGTGATTCTATGGAAGCAAAAAAACAGAAGTCTGAATGAAAATTGGATTGTTTTGAACTGTTTCTGCCTCTGGCTTGTACAAAACTCTGCTAAGGCCATGAAAAATCCTCGGCCCACCAGTGACTCTTAATAGCAGATGTTCTGGAGACTGTATCAGGTTTTCTGACTAGTGAGGACATTTCCTAATGAAAAAGGGCAAAAGGTTAAGCTCAGTCATCCTTCTTGGCATCAGCCAATGCCATGGGAAGCATATCTGTGCTATTGGCAATGGGACACACGTGTTTTAACATTCACGGTCAATGCTTATAGGCAGGCATCTGGGACTTCACACACTTGTAACAAAACAACAACAGCATCTACCATCTGCTGCTGGTCTACATGACAGAAACTTCCTCTGGTACAGCCCTACACCCAGACAGATTTTTTTTTGGGGGGGGGAAATATTCATGTCTTAAGCTGACTCCTCTTTTCACTCCTTCCTAGCACAACTCCCTACCTATTTTACTTCATGTAGATTTTTGTTCATTAGCTGAAAGACAAACCTAAAGGCCTTCAGGGATAATTGCCCCAAAACTCTTAGCTATGTAGGGAAATCTCAGTTTTGTGCAGAAAGAGCATTAAAAGATACCCACATTACTCTGGTGATGTTACTCTGGTATATTTCACCATTCCCTTGATAAGATCACCAGGCATTGTGGTATGGATTTAATAGCATCAGTGTAATATTATTGGTAAGAGTAGCTGCAGCATTTCTTTAGAAATTGTTGCTACTCTGAAGGTTGGACTCAATGACCTTGGGTCAGCCTGGAGAAGAGGAGGCTCTGGAGAGACCTAATGGAAGCCTGCCAGTACCTGCCAGGGGCTACAAGAGGATGGAGAGAGACTGTTTGCAAAATCCTGTAGCATCAGGACGAGGGGCAATGGCTTCAAACTAGGGAAGAGGAAATTTAGATTGGATGTTAGGAACAAGTTCTTTACAATGAGTGTGGTAGAACACTGAAACTGTTTGCCCAGGAAGGTGGTTGGGACCCCATCCCTGGAGATATTCAAGGTTAGGCTTGACAGGGCAGCCTGATCTAGTTGGGGATGCTCCTGCTGAGTGCAGAGAGGGTTGGACTGGATGACCTTTGGAGGTCCCTTCCAACCCAGACCATTCTGTGGTCTTAAATGATTCTTTGTTTCTATGACCAGGTTTGAATGAGTGGCTCAGTTGGTAGTGCATCAGACCCTTAATGGGAAGGTTGTGAGTTCAAAGCCTGCAGTGGGCAGTAGTGTCCTCCTTACTTTAGTCATGAGGTCTGGGGTGACAGGTTGGACTTGATGATCTCTGAGGTCCCTTCCAACCTTAGGAATACTGAATACTGAATGAGACTAGTAGGTAACAGCAGCTGCCAAAATTCATATCATAAATTAGAAGACCTCACTCAAGTGCCAGGACAGCCACGTGGGATAATTCTACTAGGTTCATTATTAGAGAGAATCCCAGAAGTTTAAGTATTAATTTGAATATAATATTCACTTTTTAAACCATTTTTTGTTACAGCCTCTCCAAATGAATGTGCCTGCCCTTTTGTACTGGCCAGCAGAAAGATCCTAGAAAAGGAACTTGGGGGTGGCTTTGTTTCCTAATAGTTCTGCTATGCTAAAATAGGAGATGCTGATTTGTAGACTTTCCTCTCAGTATTCAAAGACTGGGGCTGTTTAGCCTAAAGAAGAGAAGACTGAGAGGGGATCTGATCAATGTTTATCAATATGTGAGGGGTGGGTGTCAAGTGGAGAGGTCAAGCTCTTTTCAGTGGTGCCCACTAGTAAGACAAGAAACAATGGATACACGTTTGAACAGAGAAAATCTCACCTCAACATGAGGAGAAACTTCTTTACAGTGAGGGTGACAGAGCCCTGGAGCAGGCTGCCCAGAGAGGTTGTGGAGTTGCCTTCCCTGGAGCCTTTCAAACCCCACCTGGATGCATTCCTGTGCAGACTACCCTGGGTGATGCTGCTCTGGCAGGGGGGTTGGACTGGATGATCTGTGGAGGTCCCTTCCAACCTCTAACATTCTGTGATTAATAAATGTTCAAAGGTATCTCTATGCTCTGTGCATGTTTCACACTAGTCAGCATGCTTTCCCACACATTCAGATTCTTCATCTTACAGTTGTTTACTTCTGGGTGCTTGTGACTATTGCAGTTGCTACCAGAAGGAATCATTCTGTAGGAATGTGATAAATACAGTATCATTGTGGTTTGACTAAAGGCATTTTGCCCTAGCCTTTTCTCAGCACTGATTCTACCTTCATTCTGTCTGAACACCTCCACAACATATTTGGATAAATGACAGAATAGCAGAATAGAATAGAATAGAATAGAATAGAATAGAATAGAATAGAATAGAATAGACCAGACCAGGTTGGAAGAGACCTTCAAGATCATTGCATCCAACCTATCATCCAACACCACCTAATCAACTAAACCATGACACCAAGCACCCTATCAAGCCTCCTCCTAAACACCCCCAATGATGGTGACTCCACCACCACCCTGGGCAGCACATTCCAATGGGCAATCACTCTTTTTATGAAGAACTTCTTCCTAACATCCAGCCTAAACCTCCCCTGGCACAGCTTGAGACTGTGTCCTCTTGTTCGGGTGCTGGTTGCCTGGAAGAAGAGACCAACCTCTGCCTGTCTACAACCTCCCTTCAGGTAGTTGTAGACAGCAATAAGGTCACCCCAGAGCCTCCTCTTCTCCAGGCTAAGCAACCCCAGCTCCCTCAGCCTCTCCTCATAGGGCTTGGGTTCCAAACCCCTCACCAACTTTGTTGCCCTTCTCTGGATATGCTCCAGCAAGTCAACCTTCTTCCTAAACTGAGGGGCCCAGAACTGGACACAGTACTCGAGGTGTGGCCTAACCAGTGCAGTGTACAGGGACAGAGGATCCTTAGTGCAGAAGTGTGTGCCTCACAGTCTTCTGCTTCTTTATTAGGAGGGATGCAAATAATTCCTGTGTTAGCTTTATCTTTGCAAAAGCATTAATCATCAGACCAAGGCTTCTCCCTTTGTGTGCTGCTATTTTAGCACTAGCATTATTGACTCTGTGCTCTGTGGTACTCTCCTATAGACACCTGATTTTCCTATTGTGAATGGAATGAATTTCTCAGGCTGTTTTGATGCAGTGTAATATATATAATCATCCACTCTGTGATTAAGTCTTTCAGAATTCAGATAACAGTCGGTGCCATGTTGCACATTCTGCCAGCTCCCCTGTGAATCAGTTCAGTTCCCGCTTTTAAATCTTCTGCCTCTGATATGATTCCAAGCTATTTATACATAAGGTCATATTGCTGCTGAAAAAATATCACTCAGTAGTAGCGCAGGATTCCTCTGCAATTACATTCAGAAACGTCTATGTGATGAGCAGTGGCACACATTCACAATTTAATGCCACTTTTGTCACATTTGTGGGTAAATGACATATTTAATCAATCTACTTAGTTCTCACATATCTGCCTGAGCAAGTTCATGGCCCGTTCTAAACAGGGTTGCACTCATTTTTCATCTCACTGGTGGTAATAATAATTTCAGACTTGGTGGTAGTGTTTTTACCATGGAACTCCTTCCCAGAAAAAAGTCAACAAACACACTACAGCCAGCTAGCAAAACATGAGAACATGTAAAGGTCTGAAGACCCAGGTGGCTCCTGGTTCACTGGCAGCTTCCCCAGATGATCTGTGGAAATCTGGTCTAACAGTTGTGTACAGGGAGATCATAGAATCAGTGAGGGTTGGAAGGGACCACAAGGATCATCTAGTTCCAACCCCCCTGCAATGGGCAGGGACACCCCACAATAGATCAGGCTGACCAGACCCTCATCCAGCCTGGGCTTAAACACCTCCAGGGATGGGGCATCAACCACCTCCCTGGACAACACATTCCAGGGCTTCACCACCCTCATGGTGAAGAACTTCCTCCTCACCTCCAAACTGAATCTCCCCACCTCCAGCTTCATTCCATTCCCAGGTGGGGCTTGGACTCTTCTCCCAGGCAACCAGCACCAGAACAAGAGGACACAGTCTCAAGCTGCACCAGATAAGGTTTAGGCTGGATGTGAGGAAGAAAGTTCTTCCCAGAAAGAGAGACTGGCCATTGGAATGTGCTGTCCAGGGAGGTGGTGGAGTCACCATCACTGGAAGTGTTTGAGACTGGATGAGGCACTTGGTGCCATGGTTTAGTTGATTGGATGGTGTTGGGTGATAGGTTGGACTTGATGATCTCTGAGGTCTTTTCCAACCTGGTCAATTCTATTCTATTCTAAAATTAATTTCAAAATCAGAGAAAACTTGCCATTTCCTTTGATTCTTAGTTACACTCAAGATACATTTCCCCAGTATGCTCTAATTTCTTAAGCCTTAGTTCATAGATACATTTCAAGTGCTTTGAGGTTGCAGTACTGAAGTTTAAGTAGAAATAGCAAATATTGTTCCTGTTTTGCTAATCTTCCTGAGTGCACTATATGTATTTTAACAGCACTGAAGCTCTCTGTTTTGCAACAGCTGGGTGTTTCAGGCCCATGCCTCTTCTTCACTTGCAAAGCAATGCTTTAATTGGTGAGCCAGAGAAAAACTGATATAAAAGAGCTTAACAACCCTCAGGTAGTTAGGGAGCTAAAATAAAAGCATTTCTTAACAGAAAAGCCTATGTGGGAGTCTGTGAAGTGCAATTTGTCAACTGAACTAATAACTGATTTTTTTTTTTCCTTTTAATTGCAAAATAATCATGTTGAAAGTGTTCTGAGACTTTGTTGTTTGACATGGAATAGAATAGAATAGAATAGAATAGAATAGAATAGAATAGAATAGAATAGAATAGAATAGAATAGAATAGGAATAGGTTGGAAGAGACCTTTGAGATCATCAAGTCCAACCTATCATACACCACCATCTAATCAACTAAACCATGGCACCAAGCACCTCACCCAGTCTCTTCCTAAACACTTCCTGTGATGGTGACTCCACCACCTCCCTGGGCAGCACATTAAAATGGCCAATCTCTCTTTCTATGAAGAACTTCTTCCTAACATCCAGCCTAAACTTCCCCTGGTGCAGCTTGAGACTGTGTCCTCTTGTTCTGGTGCTGGTTGCCTGGGAGAAGAGACCAACCCCCACCTGGCTACAACCTCCCTTCAGGTAGTTATAGAGAGCAATAAGGTCTCCTCTGAGGCTCATCTTCTCCAGGCTAAGCAACCCCAGGCCCCTTAACTTCTCCTCACAGGGCTGTGCTCCAAACCCCTCCCCAGCTTTGTTGCCCTTCTCTGGACACCTTCCAGCAACTCAACATCTTTCCTAAACTGAGGAGCCCAGAACTGGACACAGGAGTCAAGGTGTGGCCTAACCAGTGCTGAATACAGGGCAGAATGACTTCCCTGCTCCTGCTGGCCACACTGTTCCTGATGCAGACCAGGATGCCATGCCACTTGTGAGAGGGAAAGGGCTATTTTTTTATGAATCAAAGTATTCATGATTAGAAACTACTGATACTTTCAGAGAAGAAAATTGAGATTCAGTCACCCTACAACCTCCTTCTTCATGCTTGCTTGAAAATCTTTAGGAAGAGTATAGCTAATAATATCGACTAATAATGTCAATGCTTCCTCTGTTACTTGAAGCTCATATTATACAAAACCAAACCCAAAGAAACAAAAACCCCATCAAACAAACAAAAACCCCATCAAACAAACAAACCCCACCACAAACCCTTCAAAGCCATGAACTGTGACAGAAAAAGGGATGATAAAGTCCCAACTTTTAAGAGTCTTTCAAGAATGGTCCTTCCTTGACAGTGGCACACACATTTGTATATTTTATTTGCTACGCCAGCTGGAGTTTATTGCCACAGGAAAATTGTCTACCTCAAAGGCAAATTTGAGGATGAGTCATTCAGATCTTTAACAAGAGATACAGATGGGAGAAATGCCACAGCTGCACAGGGCTGGAAGCAGAGAAGTGTGTGACCTTAATGAATATGCTTTTGCTTTTGACAGATTTCATCAGAGGACATGCAGTGGCTTCAGATTCCCGTGGCACCACACAGATATTTCCATGTTGTTTTGTACACCCATTGCAAGGGAAAATAAGAAAAGGGAGATTTTAATAACATGAAGACTTCCTTTTTACTCTGTTCTCTTAGATCTGTTAGGTTGCTAGAATGAAAATGTAATAAACAAGTGCAACAGCCATTATAATGCATGTTTGTGTTTTCCTTTTCACCCATATTTTTATCTCCCTTGACTTTTGCCTTTCAAAATGCTTTCCTTTTATCTCTTCTTTGCTTTTTTTCTTCAGCTCTGATTTTTTTTTTCCTTACCTTCCCCCCCACCCCACCCCCCCCCTTTCCTAAGCTTCCTCTAAATCTCTACTCTTTCTTTCACATTTCTGCTAAAGTTCAGCAGGAGCATGTACAAAGTTCTTCAGCTGGGATCACAGAATCAAAGAATCACTGAATGTTAGGGGCTGGAAGGGACCTCAAAACATCATCCAGTCCAACCCCCCCCTGCCACAGCAGGAGCACTTAGAGCAGATCGCACAGGAATGCACCCAGGTGGGTTTTGAGCATCTCCAGAGGAGGAAAATCCACAGCACCCCTCGTGCAGCCTGTTCCAGTGTTCTATCACCCTCACAGGGAAAAGACATTTCCTCATGTTTCCATGGGACTTCCTATGCCTCAACTTCCACCACTGCCCCTTGTGCTGGCATTGGGCATCACCCAGCAGAGCCTGCCTCCAGCCTCTTGGCACTCACCCTTTACATATTTATTAACATTGATGAGGTCATCCCTTAGGGATGTCATAACCTTGTGCAACTACCCACGCCAGAGGATTACTAGAAACAAAGCAGGCATTCAGAAAAGGATCTAGTCTGTATAGGATCCATGACCAAGACAAAATCTCTAGCCCTTATGTATGGCAGGAACAGCATCTGGAGGCACCTCACCCTCAGACATGACATCTGCATCAGCATCTTGGACATGCTGATCCAGTGTAGCAACCTGTTCTACTGTGAGGGGTCCCTGCCCATGGCAGGAAGGTTGGAACTAGATTATCCTTGAGATCTCTTCCACCCTAACCATTCTGTGATTCTATGCTGGCAGTAAGCAAGGAGAAGCTGTTACTTCAGTGAAGGCCACAACCACCTCTGTTCACATTCCTGCTTAGTAGTTGTGCTCACAAATGCTCACAGCCCATTGCTAAAGAAAGCATTTAATGCTCAAAATCACTTCCTATCAAGACCAGTAACACTCCTTTCCCTCCATGCACCAAGTGTTACAATGAGCAGGAGCAAGGGAGAAGGGTGGGTGCAGACTTCACCCTGCAGATGCTTTTCTCCATGCACACACAACAAAAGGCAGAATTTCCTGTGCACAGCCAGGAGTAGACTGTAACTAAATGTTTGACACTGCTTGGGAATGATCTAAAAGCACATATTTGTTTTACACATTGTACACCCTCTGTGTTGCCCCCTTTTCAGGGACTCAGACTTTAAATGAGGGTGCACAGAAAAGACCTTCAAGCCTAACCTCTTCTTTCTGACATCAGTGGTCCTGTTCTCAGGCAACAATGTTCTGAAGGATCCTTCGCTCTGTTCAATAATACAGTTACCTTACATCCAGAAGAAATACTTATCAATGTATCTCCTTTATTCTGAGGCACAGAGTCATCTATAATTTACTGGAATATCAGAGCTGCTGATGGTAGAGCCAAGCCAAATGCTGAAAGCTCTGCTGTCTGAATAGAAAAAAAATAAGATTGATACATACTGCAGGTCAGTCTTGGCAAAGAAAAGCTCTTATAATGTTCCATCTCCTCCAGTTCTCTTACTAAAATGTTTGTCTTTTATTCTCCCCAGTTAGTCACTATTCCTTCCTCCCCCCACCCCAGTCTCTGGCTTGCTTCTCTGATTTCCTGCTGTTTAAACAGCCTTGATTTTGCATAGCTTCTCATGCTAAATTAATGTTTAAAGCTGTTTGATCCCTGTCTCTGATCATGCCCAGCAAGGAACATCCAGAAGCTGTTTCTGCTGCAGTGGAGCACAGTTTAGAGATCCTAATGGAGCTATTACTTAAAGCTGCTATTTGTTTATGATCTGAGCTAAGTTTCTCTAATAACAATTGCTAAGATAGGAGAACATGGTGGAGGAACAGGAAAAAGACAGAGACCCACAGGGTAAAATACACTTACACAGGATCAAATGTACCTGCAATGTGCAGCAACACTGGAATCAGTGGCTTATACCAAGAGATTGTTTCAGTCCTGACACATCCTATAAACAGGGAAAGTTTTCATGCCAATATAACTTTGAGCTATAATTCTTCAGCCTTACTACAAGCTTTCTGTTCAGCAGAAGTGCAGGGAGGGGGTAGGTCTCTTGTAAGGGAAGTTAAAACACAATGGATTCACGGCTGTGATTCTAAGTCTCTCTGAAAAATCAAGTAGCAGCACAAGAGATTTTTCACTGCTCAAACTCTATAGGGTTTTTCCCAGGTTTTGCTTAAAATGCAGTAAGGTTGACTCAGTGAGAGTCTTCTCTGAGTGCAGACTCATGCCTAGTGATTGTGGAGGGTTTGCAGTGTGCTGTATCTCCAGTGGCCTTCCCCTGAGGCTGAGTCTGTCACCTTCATGATGCAGAGTATCTAACATTTTCTGGTCTGAAGCAAGGGAGTTAAAATCAAGCCCTGAATCTGCTGCAGGTCTCCATGGTTACAGTACAGTCAGTTGCTGCTTTGTACACAGGAATAATGGGGGGGGTTTTAAGGACTCAGACTGCATTTGCAGAATGATAATCTGAGTTGTGACTTTCCCCCCTGCAACACAGACATCAATTTTCTTCACAAGAGGTAGTAAATGCAAAGGTAATGGCCATTACCCCAACCCAGGCTGACAAACTGCTCAGGAGTAGAGCTACTCATCAGATAAAGAAGTTCAGAGTGCAGGAGTTACAGAAGCCTTGTAAGAGCCAGAGTCACATCCATTTGTGGAGGTTGTTTTTCTTCCCAAAGCATTTTCTTTATAGTCTGGGCCTCTGTTTACTTCAATCCCAATAACGTTCCTGATTCATAGGTATAGTTCACTCTTGGCCTCAGGACATAAACCAAATGTTAATTAAGTGCAGCTATGCACTCTCAGTACACAGAACCACACTCAAAAGCAGAGGTCTTCAGAAGCATGTGTTCAGCTCATTTTACACACAGTAAACTGAAGCAAATCAAGAGTAGATTCCCCTATTATTAGACATCTTGGCAAAAATATCATTGGATTGTCTCTCAACAGCTACAAGGGACCAGGATGTCAGCTTGGTATGAAGGAAAAAAAACCATAAATCATCAAAATGCCCTCTAGCAATACTAACTTAGCAGCCAGGATGCCACTTACTGAAATATTAATATCACTTGCTTCAGGACACTTGCCTTCATCACCAATTGTCAAAGCAGAACTGACAGTGGTACCCAGAGAGCTGCTAAGTTTGAACTGTATCGACACTGCTCTCAAAAGAGGTGAGGGACTTCTTTCTCACATCTCTGCTTGTGATCCAGGTACTGGAGTCTCCAGGCTGGGGTCAGAGTGGCTGGAGAGCAGCCAGGCAGAAAGGGACCTGGGGGTACTGCTTGATAGTAGGCTGAACATGAGCCAGCAGTGTGCCCAGGTGGCCAAGAAGGACAATGACATCCTGGCCTGCATCAGGAATAACAGGGCCAGCAGGAGCAGGGAATCATTCTGCTCTGTACTCAGTGCAGGTTAGGCGACACCTTGACTACAGTGCCCGGTTCTGGGCCCCTCAGTTTAAGAAGGACATCGAGAGACTTGAACGTGTCCAGAGAAGGGCAACAAAATTGGGAAGATGTCTGGCCCTGTGAGGAGAGGCTGAGGTAGCTGGGGTTGCTTATCCTGCAGAAGAGGAGGCTCAGGGGAGACCTTATTGCTCTCTACAACTACCTGAAGGGAAGTTGTAGGCTGGAAGGAGTTGGTCTCTTCTCCCAGGCAACCAGCACCAGAACAAGAGGACACAGTCTCAAGCTGTGGCAGGGAGGTTTAGGTTGGATGTTAGGAAGAAATTTTTCATAGAAAGAGTAATTTGCCACTGGAATGTGCTGCCCAGGGAGGTGGTGGAGTCGCCATCACTGGAGGTGTTTAAGAGAAGACTGGATGGGGTGCTTGGTGTTATGGTTTAGTTGATTAGATGGTTTTGGGTGATAGGTTGGACTTGATGATCTCAAAGCTCTTTTCCAATCTGGTTAATAACAGTCTATTCTATTCAAGGCCCATCTGGATGAGTTCCTCTGTGACCTGAGCTAGATTGTATGGTCCTGCTCTGGCAGAGGGTTGGACTCTATGATCTCTTTGGGTCCCTTCCATCCCTGACATCTTGTGATCCTGTAATGATAGGAGGAGAAGGAGGAGAAGAACACAAGCTATTTCCAGACACACACACACAAACAAATCCAGGCTAATGTAAGCCTCTGCCATCTTTTCACTTCCTCCTGAGATTATATATACTTTTTGCTGGAACGAGTCCAGAGAAGGGCAACGAAGTTAGTTGTAAGCTGGGGCTTTGCCATCTTTTCACTTCCTCCAGAGGTGAGATTATAGTCTCAGGCTGCGTCATGGAGGTTTTTACACAGAGAGAGTGATTACCCATTGGAATGGGCTGCCTGGGGAGGTGGTGGAGTCGCCGTCACTGGAGGTGTTCAGGAGGAGACTTGAGCTGGAGGAAAATAGGTTGGACCTTGAAGGTCTCTTCCAACCTGGTTTATTGTATCTTGTATTGTATCTTTTTTTCCTTTTCCTCCATCACAACTGGAGGAAAAAAGTCCCTTGCAGTTCTCTTTCTCTTAGGAAAGGCTGGCTGAACATAAAATCCATACAAGAATAAATGATTGTTATTCACTGCAGAATATGAATAACTTAGGTTTCCTCTCTGGGACTAATAACACTGGTGAAAGATAGTGGGTCATAAAGGAAAAGAAAAGAAAAAAGAAAGGATGAGTGAATACAAAAATCCTCCTAGCAGAAACTCCTTCCTAAGATCTGATTCTTCTTTTCCTTTTCAATGTTTCTTCCATTGTCAAAAGAGCTTCCTTCACAAACCTTAACTGTTAGAACAGGATGAGAGCTGACTTATATAACAGTATTTAAAAGACACTGACTGCACAAAGGCAGCTCAGGGAACTGAGTGAAGTTTTAGCTATGTCAGGATTTTTGCTCCATTTTCAATAAGCCATTCTCTAACACACAAGTCAGCAGTAGAATCCTTCAATTCTCCGCCATGGGAGGAGTCCCCAGAAAGTTTCCTTAGCCAGCCATTAGTGCACTTTTACCTGTAACTGATCAATAATTATCAATCAAAACTGTTGTTTAGCCAATCAAGACCAGATACACACAAAGATTTTAAGTCTAGGTAGAACAGAACAGAACAGAACAGACAGGACAGAACAGAACAGAACAGAACAGAACAGAACAGAATAGAATAATAGAATAGAATAGAATAGAATAGAATAGACCAGGTTGGAAAAGACCTCAGAGATCATCAAGTCCAGCCTATCACCTAACACAATCTAATCAACTAAACCATGGCAGCAAGCACCCCATCCAGTCTCTTCCTAAACACCTCCAGTGTTGGTGACTCCACCACCTCCCTGGGCAGCACATTCCAATGGTCAATCTCTCTTGCTGGGAAAAATTTCTTCCTAACCTCCAGTCTAAACCTCCCCTGGCACAGCTTGAGACTGTGTTCTCTTGTTCTGGTGTTGGTTGCCTGGGACAAGAGACCAACCCCCACTTGGCTACAACCTCCCTTCAGGGAGTTGTACAGAGCAAGAAGGTCTCCCCTGAGCCTCCTCTTCTCCAGTCTAAGCAACCCCAGCTCCCTCAGTCTCTTCTCACAGGGCTGTGCTTCAAACCCCTCCCCAGCCTCGTTGCCCTTCTCTGGACACATTCAAGTATCTCAATATCTGTCCAAAACTGAGGGTCCCAGAACTGGACACAGGACTCAAGGTGTGGTCTAACCAGTGCTGAGTACAGGGCACGATGACTTCCCTGCTCCTGCTATCCACAGTATTCCTAATCCAGGTCAGGGTGCCCTTGGCCTTCTTGGCCACCTGGGCACACTGTTGGCTCATGTTCAGCCTACTATCAACCAGCACCCCCAGGTCCCTCTCTGCCTGGCTGCTCTCCAGCCACTCTGACCCCAGCCTGTAGCACTGCACGGGGTGGTTGTGGCCAACGTCTGGAACCTGACACTTAGATGTGCTAAGTCACTTTATAAGATGGCCTAACAAAATATGAAATGTTGGAATGAAACCATGGAGTGGAGCTGAAAGAGAATAAACTGATTTCTGATTATTCAGTAATCTCCTCAAAGAAAAAATAGCCATAGAAACAAGCATTTGTAGATACTAATTCCCTTGAGTGGCCCTCATGCTGTTTCCAGCTCCTCACTTCCTTTTCCAAGTTGTGACCTATCATGCCCACATTTATTTCTAGTTTTTCCCCAAGTGTTTTCTGGTGCTTAGAGGGTTGGCAAAACACCAGGATTCTGACCAGTTGGGCTGCACTTTGAAATCTCAGCTCAGACCAGATGGTGAGCCTCAGTCGCTGTGTGAAACAGGTAACAGAAAGAAAAAACCCGCCCAGATTCTCTGAACACTTAAAATATTGTTGGCAGTTTTATCAAAGACACTTCTCAGACAACAGGTGGTGGTTTTCCTTATGTCAGAAAGGGATGTTACCTCTGAATATATATGAAAGCTTTTAGATGGTTCATTTTGAGAGGGTTCTTTTAATGGAGGCTCTGCATGAAAATTTGCATGATCGTAGTCAGGTAGGATGTGAGGAAATGGGTTTAAATTGCACCAGAAGAGGTTTAGGTGAAGAACTTTCTCCTCATCTCCAGCCTAAACCTTCCCTGGCACAGTTTGAGACTGTGTCCTGACATTAGGGACCCAGAACTGGACACAATATTCCAGATGCAGCCTCACCAGGGCACAGTAGAGGGGGAGGAGAACCTCTTTGGTCCTGCTAAGCATACCCCTTCTAATACACCTCAGGATACCATTGACCTTCTTGGCCACAAAAGCACACTGTGGCTCATGGTCATCCTTCTATCCACTAGGATTCTCAGGTCTCTCAACTCTTCACTGCTCTCCAATAGAAGGTTCCCTTCTGACTGCTAGATGTGGTTTTGCCATGTGTGCAGACATCTGTAAAGGCAACTACACTTACTACTCTGCCTTTTAAAGAAAGGTTTGCTTAAAGAAAGGATTTTAACTTGTGGCATACAGAAATAGAATCAATTATCTGGGGTACAGTCTAGAGCCTTTTTTCACAGTTCTATTCCTTTCCCTAACCCATGAGCAGTAGTGAGAATGAGGTGTACAGTGAGTGGCTTTCTCAGTTCAGTTCTCTTTTTTTTCCCTGTGGTTTTGTTAATACCAGGTTTTGTTGTTGTTCCAATTATTTTCCCTTAAAGTATGAGGGTAGGCTCCTGACCCCATTTGTGTACAGCATCGATGCCCTCAGCACAGACTCTCAACTCCTAAGGCACAACACTTGCATCTGGCAGAAACCTTAGGTTCATACCTCATGGTCCTGCCATACATAAAACACTGACAGAGAAAGAATAGAATAGAATAGAATAGAATAGAATAGAATAGAATAGAATAGAATAGAGTAGAATAGAATAGAATAGAATAGAATAGAATAGAATAGAATAGAATAGAATAGAATAGAATAGAATAGAATAGAATAGGAATAGGAATAGGAATAGGAATAGGAATAGACCAGCACAGACCAGGCTAGAAAAGACCTTTGACATCATCAAGTCCAACCTATCACCCAACACCATCTAATCAACTAAATCATGGCACCAAGTGCCTCATCCAACCTCCTCTTAAACACTTCCAGTGATGGTGACTCCACCACCTCCCTGGGCAGCCCATTCCAATGGCCAATCTCTCTTCCTGTGAAGAAAGACATCACTGTGAACGAAGAAAGCTTGAGAAGGCAGAGCAAATACTTTGCCATGGCTGAAAGGTAGCATAGTAGCTCTGGAGAAAGTGTTTTTATTGATAGCTAATATCTGGAGAAGGACACAGCTAAGTCAGTGCCCCAAGCAAGATTAAATTCCAGTGACTCCTGCTTGAGAAAAGATGGAGAAAAACAAAAGTCAAATGCTTTAGGACTTTGTTTTGCCTCCACAAAGAAAGCCAATATGGAGTACATTTGTAGTTGCCATCCTGTCTGAGGCTAGTTACTGGTTTTAACGTTTACATTTTGTGCCATCTCAGACTTCAAGTTATTTCAGCAGCACCAGGGAAACTATTCCCATGAAGTCCTTCAAATTTGGCAGGCAGGTATGAAGGAAGGGATGGTGTGTGGGTATGGGTACACACCTCTTGATGTCTCCTTAAACTCCTTGTTTGGTTTAAGAGCTGCCTGCTGAGCATACTGAAAAAAACTGTCCCAGAGAGTCTGCTCTTTTAGAGCTGTGATGTCTGACTGAGTAGCAGCTAATAGTCCTTTTGTTCTATTCTGGGAACTGCACAACTCCCTCTGAAGGAGTAATTTTCCTTTCCTGTTGCATTCCCACTGGATGCCTTATCAAGCTCCTACTGTTCCTTCACAGGTTCTGAAAAATCCACTGGCTCCTGGCAATTGTTTCATTTGCAACAGGCATTTGATGGTGCTGGCAGTCAGACATGAGATAAGTGTTTGGATCAGTGGGGAAGCAACACAATACAAAAGAAACCGCGGTATAAGGTTCCTACAGCCTGCTGACTAAACAACCCCTGAAGAATTAGGCAAGCCAGAAGCTCTTCTGAATGAAGAGGTAGGAAGGTTACAATTAGCTGCTTTTTCAGGTGTCATATTCTGCAACAAGACAGATGAGCTGAATCTTAGTCGATGCTCCCGTTAAACCTAAACCTCTCCTCAGTTGTTTAAAAGAAAAGTTTCAAATGATGTGTCTGACAGCTTTTTGGAATGGAATGGAATGGAATGGAATGGAATGGAATGGAATGGAATGGAATGGAATGGAATGGAATGAATTGGAATAGAATAGGGTAGAGTAGAGTAGAGTAGAGTAGAGTAGAGTAGAGTAGAGTAGAGTAGAATAGAATAGAATAGAATAGAATAGAATAGAATAGAATAGAATAGAATAGAATAGAACTAACCAGGTTGGAAAAGACCTTCCAGATCATCGAGTCCAACCTATCACCCAACACAATCTAATCAACTAAACCATGGCACCAAGCACCTCATCCAGGCTCTTCCTAAACACCTCCAGTGATGGTGACTCCACCACCTCCCTGGGCAGCACATTCCAATGGCCAATCTCCCTTACTATGAAGAATTTCTTCCTAACATCCAGCCTAAACCTCCTCTGGCACAGCTTGAGACTGTGTCCTCTTGTTCTGGTGCTGGTTGCCTGGGAGAAGAGACCAACCCCCACCTGGCTACAACCTCCCCTCAGATAGTTGTAGACAGCAATAATGTTGAAGAGGGCAATGAGCAGGGGGTTCATGTGCTGTTTGTTAATTGTAAGTACCTGTGAATATTGCAAACCCTGTATATTTTACACACATTCATTGCATTCCATTGTAGATTGTAGTTCTGCTTGTAAAGACAGCTTTCATTTGCTTCCAAATGAGCTGGTTTGGCAAAGTTAATGTTGGAGGGTGGGAAATTTCAACCCACCACATTACAGTGGGCCAAAGTGATGCCTCTGTCTCTTTGTGCAGCCAAGTGTGCAGCAAGTAACTTCAGCTAGAAGTATTTAATATTAAGCAAGGCACCTGGACTGTGTTGGAGTCTTATTTAAATCTCATGCACAGCCCCTGGGGGGATGTTTTTTTTTTTCCCTTCTTGTACTGCCTAGAGAGGAAGAAAAATCAAACATAGCAATGTACTTCAGCCTACTACTGAATTCAGCTGCTAAAGAGTTTCAGCTCCAACACTGAATCACAGAATCACCAAGGGTGGAAGAGACCTCAAAGATCATCAAGTCCAACCTGTCACCACAGACCTCATGACTAAACCACGGCACCAAGTGCCACATCCAATCCCCTCTTGAACACCTCCAGGGGTGGTGACGAGGTTAGCACTTTGCATTTTGCACTGAGCAACGTGTTTCTGGGCCTCAGCCCTGCATGAATTCTGAGTAGTTACTTCTGGCAGAGGAGGACCCAAAACACTGTGTGATTTTTAGTGGATAGATCACAGGATCACAAGATATCATGGGTTGGAAGGGACCTAAAGAGATCATTGAGACCAACTCCCCTGCCAGTGCAGGACCATACAATCTAGCTCAGGACACAGAGGAATGCATCCAGATGAGCCCTGAATGTCCCCAAAGAAGGAGACTCCACAACCTCTCTGGGCAGCTTGTTCCAGTGCTCTGTGACCCTCACAGTAAAGAAGTTCCCCCTTGATGAACCAGATTTCTATGTGAGTCAGTTGTTTAGCTGTAAAACTCTGTACTGTGTCTGTGCTCAGCAGTAAGAGGACAGCTACTGGAAATTGGGCATTTTAATGGGCAATCCATACAACCATTAGGAACATTGAGTCCAACCACCCTGCCAGTGCAGGACCATACAATCTAGCTCAGGACACAGAGGAATGCATCCAGATGGGCTCTGAAAGTCCCCAGAGAAGGAGACTCCACAACCTCTCTGGGCAGCCTGTTCCAGTGCTCTGTGACCCTCACAGTAAAGAAGTTCCCCCTTGATGAAATAGATTTCTATGTGAGTCAGTTGTTTAGCTGTAGAACTCTGTGTTGTGTCTGTGCTCAGCAGTAAAAGGACAGCTACTGGAAATTGGGCATTTTAATGGGCAATCCATACAACAATTAGGAACAGAAAACTAACGGAGGGGAGGAAATCAGAGCGCAACCACTCTCTTGGAAATCACTTCACATTTTCACTGAGTTGTTTTCTTTTTTCCACAGAGATTCCACATCCTTTTATCTATGATTGTCAACAAATATGTTTTAGTGTTTAGCAAAGCTATTAAACAGGCAGAAGAACGGCAGCAGGAGGTCTGAAATGTTTGTTCTAAAGGTTGAGAAACAAGATGAAGAATTCTTTACTTAGCAGACTGTAAATAGAAAGAGGTGACTAATACAGAATCAGCACAAGAGGGGAATGAAATCTATAACAATCATTGTCCACTAAACATTGGGAAATATTTGTCCTTGTATTATTGTGTGTTTTCTGGACTTGAAGATATGAAGCTGCCTCACAGCATTCTGTTCTAAGCTCTGTAAAATTACTGGTTGCAAATCACACTCCACCACCACAGTAAAATACAAACCAATTGCTTCCCAAAAGTGGCCATTTCTGAGTTTTCACCTGAAAAATATTCCAGGATAATTGTTGTGACCATTTGAGTGAATAAAGAAACCCTCACCTATCACAGGAAACCTTCTCCACTCTTTTGTGCTGATAGAAGCGGACCTTGAAGCTGCTTCACTTCACACCCTGCAGTCACAGGGCTGTGGTGGATCTCCCCTACACAGCTCAGCATCCTCATTAAGCATCCTTTGCCTGCAGCCTTGACAACACACACTTATGTCAGTATCAGCACACATTGAAATTCTGTCTCCATGCACTTCCTTTGCAAGGGAATATAACCAAGTTCAGCTAGGTGTAATTATCAACCAATAATCACAGTATCACAGAATGTTAAGGGTTAGGAAGGACCCAGAAAGATGACCCAGTCTTGTTCTGGCAACCAGCACCAGAACAAGAGGACACAGTCCCCAGCTGCACCAGGGGAGGTTTATGATGGAAGTTAGGAAGAAGTTCTTCATAGAAAGAATAACTGGCCATTGGAATGTGCTGCCCAGGGAGGTGGAGGAGTCACCATCACGGGAGGTGTTTAAGAAGAGACTGGATGAAGCACTTAGTGCCATGGTTTAGTTGATCAGATGGTGTTGGGTGATAGGCTGAACTCCATGATCTCTGAGGTCTTTTCCAACCTGGTTAATTCTGTACTCTGCATTATTGCAGATCATAGGCCATGATGTTGCAAAGATTTGTTCTTATAAACACATCTACAGGCCGAATCTGAAACAGAGCGAGCTTAATATTGGCCAGGAGTAATGAGCATGCAGAGAATCTGTGCAGAAATGACATCTTTATTTTTAGTGCAATTAAAATAAATGTGAGATTATTCATCTTGTCTTGCTGCATTTTACAGCTATTTTGTTTGCTGCTCCTAAAGGAGAGCAGTGAGGTTGCTCTCTTAAAGATGCACAGGTTTTGCATGAGCCCAGGAGGTCCATCACGGAAGGGATGCCCATCGGTTGGACAGAGATCCATATGGAAGGTAGACAACGGTTTGGACAAGCAAGCAGAGCTCACAGAATCAAAGAATGTTCTGGTTAGGAAAGGACCTCCAAAGGTCATCTACTCATGTGGAGTTTCTCCTCATGTTGAGGTGAGATTTTCTCTGTTCAAACGTGTATCCATTGTTTCTTGTCTTACTAGTGGGCACCACTGAAAAGAGCTTGACCTCTCCACTTGACACCCACCCCTCACATATTGATAGACATTGATCAGATACTCTGCAGTCTTATCTTCTCCAGATTAGACAGCCCCAAGGCCCTCAGTCTTTGAATACTGAGAGGGAAGTCTACAAATCAGCATCTCCTATTTTAGCATAGCAGAACTATTAGGAAACAAAGCCACCCCCAAGTTCCTTTTCTAGGATCTTTCTGCTGGCCAGTACAAAAGGGCAGGCACATTCATTTGGAGAGGCTGTAACAAAAAATGGTTTAATAACTGAATATTATATTCAAATTAATACTTAAACTTCTGGGATTCTCTCTAATAATGAACCTAGTAGAATTATCCCACATGGCTGTCCTGGCACTTGAGTGAGGTCTTCTAATTTATGATATGAATTTTGGCAGCTGCTGTTACCTACTAGTCAAACCTGGTCATAGAAACAAAGAATCATTTAAGACCACAGAATGGTCTGGGTTGGAAGGGACCTCCAAAGGTCATCCAGTCCAACCCCCTCTGCAGTCAGCAGGGACATCCTCAACTAGATCAGGTTGCCCAGAGCCCTGTCCAGCCTAACCTTGAATAAAGAAAAAGACCTCAAAAATCATCAAGTCCAACCTGGCACCCAACACCTCATGACTACCAAACCATGGCACCAAGTGCCACATCCAATCCCCTCTTGAACACCTCCAGGGATGGTGGCTCCACAACCTTCCTGGGCAGCACATTCCAAAGGCGAACAACTCTCCCTGTGAAGAACTTTCTCCTCACCTCAAGTGCTCCCCTGGTGCAGCTTGAGACTGTGTCCTCTTGTTCTGATGCTGGTTGCCTGGGAGAAGAGACCAACCCCCACCTGGCTACAACCTCCCTTCAGGGAGTCGTAAACAGCAATAAGGTCTCCCCTGAGCCTCCAGGCTAAGCAACCCCACCTCCCTCAGCCTCTCCTCACAGGGCTGTGCTCCAGACCCCTCCCCAGCTTTGTTGTCCTTCTCTGGACACCTTCCAGCATCTCAATGTCCTTCTTAAACTGAGGGTCCCAGAACTGGACATAGAACTCAAGATGTGGCCTAACCAGTGCTGAGTACAGGGCAGACTGACTTCCCTGCTCCTGCTGGCCACACTATTCCTGATCCAGGCCAGGATGCCATTGGCCTTCTTGGCTGCCTGGGCACACTGCTGGCTCATGTTCAGCCTACTATCAAACAGGACCCCCAGGTCCCTTTCTGCCTGGCTGCTCTCCAGCCACTCTGACCCCAGCCTGCAGCACTGCACGGGGTTGTTGTGGCCAAAGTGCAGCAATATCTCCAAGGATGAGGCCTCACCAGGTGGTAAAATTAATATCCTAGCATTCCTGTAACCAACTTATTTACTCATTTTACCAACATCATATCAACAACAACTACAATCACAATTCCTAACACACACACACTCTGTTCTATCACAGTTTTCAATCTTCATCACAATTACTAAATGATTGGGGAAGGAGGGGGGGAAGCTATAATGACCACAGAATTTATAACTAACTCAAGGAACACTTTTATTTATCTGAATAACAACCTGTGTAAATTGGTGAAATGAGAGACTATGCTGTCAAGGCTCCTCATATTACCTACTGCTCTGTTTAGATGGCAGATGGTTCAGATTTACTATTAGCATATTAGTGGGAAGCTAGCAAGAAAGACAATTTCAATAGCTGTGAATCCCCAGAAGGGAGCAATAGCAGCTTTCAAGAGGCTGCTTTCAGAGAATTTATAAGCTGAGCTGAAAAAAAAACCAAACCTCCAAGCAAAACAACTCTTAATGCAATGATGGATGTCATTTTCATTTAAAATGAGGATGACTCTTACTCAATTCCAAATACTCCTAAGGGATCTTTGAAGCATCAAGTAGAGCCAGCCACTCCTATAGGTGGAACCAAACTTATCTTTGCACTTCATTAAAACTAACCCCACTCTAACATGTTACTTTTTTTTTTCAGTTCACTGCTTAAAATGAAGAAAATCAGGAATGTCACATTAAGAATCACATGCAAAATCACATAGAAGAATCACAGTAAAACTCACATTAAAACCAAGATCTCTCACAAGCATACTAAAAAAGCCCCACTGCGCTTTAGGTTTTCTGGCTAACAGAAGGTGCTGGAAGATTCACAGAATGGTTTGGGTTGGAAGGGACCTTAAAGATCATCCAGTTCCAACTTCTCTGCCACGGGCAGGAACACCTCCCACCAGCCCAAGTTGCTCAAGGCCTCATCCAACCTGTTCTTGAACACCTCCAGGGAGGAGGCATCCACAGCCTCCCTGGGCAACCTGTTCAGTGTCTCACCACCCTCACTGTAAAGAATTTCTTCCTCATCTCCAGTCTCAATCTCCCTTCTTCCAGCTCAAAGCCATTGTCCCTCACCCTGCCACTCCCAGCTCTTGTCAAAAGCCCCTCCCCAGCTCTCCTTTAGCCCCCTTCAGGTACAGGAAGGCTGTTCTAAGGTCTCACTGGAGCCTTCTCCAGGCTGAACAGCCCCAACTCCCTCAGCCTGCCCCCATAGGCAAAGTGCTGCAGCCCTCTCATCATCTTTGTAGCCTTCTCTGGACCCTCTCCAGCAGCTCCAAGTCCTTCTTGTGCTGGTGACTAGAGGTGGATTCTCACAGAGCAGAGCAGCGAGGCAGAATCTACTCTCTGTGCTGCTGCTCTCCTGGCTTTTGATGCGGCCAGTGACCTTTGCTGGCCCATGTCTTTTCCCATCTGGTATCCTGTGTGACCATCTTTTGCCCTGCTGTTGTGGATGAACAGTACATCTATACCATGGCATCTTTGAAACTCTGAGGCTTGAGGAACTGCAAGAGTGACTCAGTCCCCCTGTGTTAAGAATCCCCACACTGGTAGGGATATATTTTGTTTCCTGGGCACTAAACCATTGTTAAGATAAAAGTAAAGGAAACCAAACATTATAACTGCTAAGATTTCTTTTTCAGGTTAAGAAGAATGTATCTGAAAATTAAATAATAAACAAACAACCAAAAAAAAAACAACCAAAAGCCTGATATTTAGGCTGAACATGAGCCAGCAGTGTGGCCAGGGGGCCAAGAAGGACAATGGCATCCTGGCCTGGATCAGGAATAGTGTGGCCAGCAGGAGCAGGGAGATCATCCTGCCCTGTACTCAGCACTGGTTAAGCCACACCTTGAGTCCTGTGTCCAGTTCTGGGCTCCTCAATTTAGGAAAGATGTTGAGTTGCTGGAAGGTGTCCAGAAAAGGGCAGCAAAGCTGGGGAGGGGTCTGGAGCACAGCCCTGTGAGGAGAGGCTGAGGGAGCTGGGGTTGCTTAGCCTGGAGAAGGGGAGACTCAGGGGAGATCTTATTGCTCTCTACAACTGCCTGAAGGGAGGTTATAGCCAGGTGGGGGTTAGTCTCTTCTCCCAGGCAACCAGCACCAGAACAGGAGGACACAGTCTCAAGCTGTGCCAAGGGAGGTTTAGGCTGGATGCTAGGAAGAAGTTCTTCATAGAAAGAGAGATTGGCCATTGGAATGTGCTGCCCAGGGAGGTGTTAGAGTCACCATCACTGGGGGTGTTTAAAAGGAGACTGGATGAGGGCACTTGGTGCCATGGTTTAGTTGATTAGATGGTGTTGGGTGATAGGTTGGACTTGATGATCTCAAAGGTCTTTTCCAACCTGGTTAATTCTATTTCTATTTATTTCTATTTCTATTTCTATTTCTATTTCTATTTCTATTTCTATTTCTATTTCTATTTCTATTTCTATTTCTATTTCTATTTCTATTTCTATTTCTATATTTCTATTTCGATTTCTATTTCGATTTCTATTTCTATTTTTGCTATTTCTATTTCTATTCCTATTCCTGTTCTATTCCATTCCATTCCATTCCATTCCATTCCATTCCATTCCATTCCATTCCATTCCATTCCATTCCACTCCACTCCACTCCATTCTGTCCTGTCCTGTCCTGTCCTGTCCTTGTTGGTAGGACACAGATGATGTTGACTTGATACTTACAGTTAGTTTCAGGGTGAAAGGTTAGAGAGACAAAGCCTGGGTGAAGAGCTGGAGAGAAAATGCAAAACCAGAAAAATGAAGTAGTGCAGTGGTGGGCTGGAAGTTTCCCTCTGAAAAAAAAAAAAGCAACATTTCCCACTAATAATTAACATTTAAAGGAAAAAGTAATTGGAACTACTTGTTCTCATTGTATTTGCTCTCTGTGCTTGTTCTAGAGAAATGAGCTTGCTGTCAGAAGTGCTTCCACATCAGCTGAACTGAAGCACATTTGTATGCAAAAATTCTTTCTACTAGTTATGCTCATCTGATTTAGCATGCAGTATGTCACCAAATGAAACAGCGTGGATTTGGTACACGGAAAGAGAAAAAGAAAGGAATGCATAAATAACTTAACAAAGACATATCAAACCAGGCTCCATTTGTAGGAGTTATGGGCAAAGGGCTTCACAAAGCTTAGAAAAATTGCCAGCTTAGAAAAACTGACAGGAAAACCAGACACAAAACCAAAAAAAGGACTCCTGACTGAATGCATGACACAAAGAATTATCCTCCCAGTTATTTCAGTGGCTGGTGCAAGTAAAGCAGGGCTCACAAAACAACTCAGGGCTAAATCAACAGCTAACTGCCAATGTTGTACGGTGGCAGGAGAGCAGCCACAAGAACTCAGACACACTCCAGAGGTTTGCCATGCAAGCTGCTGCTCAAGGCTTGCATGGCAAACCTCTGGGGGAATCCATTCTTTTATACTGAGCTGTATTTTCACAGAATCACAGAACAGCTTAGGTTGGAAGTGACCTTAGAGATCATCTACTCCAAGATCGCTACCATGGACAGAGACACCTCTCGCCCAGACTCAGCTGTTCAAGGCCTCATTCAACCTAGCCTTGTAACCCACAGGGAGGAGGCAGCCACAAACTCCCTGGACAACTTGATCCAGAGTCTCACCACCCTCATACTGAAGAACTTCTTCCTAAGATCCAGTCTAACAATGCTCTCCCTCAGCTTCAAACCATTCCCCTTGTCCTATCTCTAGACACCCCTAGGAAAAGTTCCTCTCCAGCCTTCCTGTAGCATCTTTTTAGGTACTGGAAGGCAGCTCTAAGGTCCCTTTAGAGCCTTCTTTTCTCCAGACTGAACAACCCCAGCTCCCTTAGGCTATCCTTATAGCAGAGATGTTTGACTGAAACATTCCCACTGCTTGGAAAGTCAGACAACACTCTTTGAATGGGTGATCTGTTATAGGCAAGCTAGGCATTGCAGCCACTACAGCAAAGAAGTTGAAGGCAGCTTGCATGATTTGAACCAGCTGCTCTCCAGTCTGGCAGATTCTGGTTTCTTATGCAACCACTGGGAAGAAGGAGCTGTGATATCTGTGTTAGACACTTGGCAGTGCATTAGCTGCATGTGCACAAACTGGCAATGCTCCACAGGGGCATATGGTCAAGCCCAGGAAGGTAGGCAATGGCTGCCTCTCTCCTGTATTTGATAGATTTGCTAGGTAGTGCTGCATGGTTTCCAGAGAAGGGTCCATCCTTTGTGCAGGGTGCATGGCTGGGGACGTGGTCAAGCCCTGAAGAGCTCCAGCATAGGGAGGCAATCCAGGAGGCTTTCTGTGATGTGAAGATAGGGTTCCCCTGCAGAAGGAAGCACTCTTCCTAACATCAACCTGATGACTACTTGGAAAGCAAAGCAAAGCAAAGCAAATCCTTTCTACTGAAAAAGTACTACTACACATACATCATCTGTGCTTTTCCTTCACTCTCAGCCTTGCTGCTTTCATTGCATCAGGCAAGACACCCTTCTGGTTAAATTTCTCAGCAGTAAACAGCTGACAACAGATTTACCATCTTAGCCCTGAGTTTTCAGTAACAGCTGTTTCTGGAAGTGCCATTTCTCTTGTGACAAGGTTTTGGATTTCTGCCTTTAGAAATTTACCGCCCCAAACAATTGGCAAATGCTTCCCTTGAAAGAGCTTACATCAGGTTGCTTCTGATTTAATTGACAGGTTGGAATTGATGATCTTTGAGGTCTTTTCCAACCTGATTGATTCTATGATTCTGTATTGATTCTATGATTCTAATACAGCTGCCTGAAAACTTAGGAACAAAAACAACAACAACAAAGACCCACAGGTCTTTGTGCTGGGTGGGTTTTTCTTTGTGCTTTGTGAGCTGCAGGAATTTTTGAGTCTTGCTTAAGAGATCAAACCTATGAATCACTTAAGGTTGAAACACAAAGAGCTTTCTGAACTACACCCAGATACCAACAGTTGTTCCAAGCTACACTGACAACACCCACTGCTTGATGCTCTGTTTAGTTAGGATGACTACCAGGTCAGCTGTGGAGGTGCTGGTTGAGTGGTTCAGAGAAGGCATCTTCTAGGATTGCCAAAAACTGACTGCTCCTTGTTGGTAGCCAGACATGAGCTGAGAACCAAGAGATTTCAAGGAAACCTTCAGAGAAAACAGACTTTAGAGGAGCAGACCAAAAAGTATCTCATGCAAAACAGTAAATGCATGACACAATGAAGTAAGAATAGAATAGAACAGGATAGACTAGACTAGACTAGACTAGACTAGACTAGAATTAACCAGGTTGGAAAAGGTGTTTGACATCATCGAGTCCAACCTATCACCCAACACCATCTAATCAATTAAACCATGGCACCAAGCACCCCATCCAGGCTCTTCCTAAGCATCTCCAGTGATGGTGACTCCACCACCTCCATGGGCAGCACATTCCAATGGCCAATCTCTCTTGCTGGCAAGAATATCATCCTAACATCCAGCCTAAACTTCCCTTGGCACATCTTGACACTGTGTCCTCTTGTTCTGGTGCTGGTTGCCTGGGAGAAGAGACCAACCCCCACCTGGCTACAACCTCCCTTCATGTAGTTGTACACAGCAAGAAGGTCTCCCCTGAGCCTCCTCTTCTCCAGGCTAAGCAACCCCAGCTCCCCCAGCCTCTCCTCAAAGGGCTGTGCTCCAAACCCCTCATCAGCTTAATTTTACATTATCCCAAGCACCAAAGCCACAAGCTAAGGTTACCAAACCAATCCACATCACACAGCCAACCAAGAGACCACCTGCTGCTGCTGAGGGTATTGAACATCAGTACCTTAGGCAAATTCTCTTTTAGACTCTAAATGCTGTTTTACTGCACAGCCATGGAGCTGAGGGCTTGACTCCTGTAATAAATCATAGCTAATTATGCTAATACATAAGGCATGAAATTAGCTGCTCCTCTCATGCCTGTAACATCTATTAATCTATATGTTGGTTTATTGCTTGCATCCTGATGCTGATGAAGACAAGCCTGCTTTTCCCTACAGTCCTACTAGGCAGCTGTTCCTTGATTCCCAAAGTCAAATCTTCCAAACTCCTTTATCAAAGGAGACTTCTGTGTCCCTTCACTACTTCAGTGGGATCAAAAGATAGCCCAGCCAAGATGCTTCCAGGGTCAGCATCCAAACACCTCAAAATCAGAGAGGATGGGCAGGAACCATATGGATAAAGTAAGTTTGCCTCAAGAACTGGCAAACGGCTCACAGAAACATGGAATAGTAGGGGTTGGAAGGGACCACTGGAGATCACAGGATCACAGTATCACAGTATAATTAAGGTTGGAAGAGACCTCAAGGATCATCAAGTCCCACCTATCAACACAGACCTCATGACTAGACCATGGCACCAAGTGTCACGTCCAATCTCCTCTTGAACACCTCCAGGGACAGTGACTCCACCACCTCCCTGGGCAGCCCATTCCAATGACAAACAACTCACTCAGTGAAGAACTTTCTCCTCACCTCAAGTCTAAACCTCCCCTGGTGCAGCTTGAGACTGTGTCCTCTTGTTCTGGTGCTGGTTGCCTGGGAGAAGAGACCAACCTCTTCCTGGCTACAACCACCTTTCAGGTAGCTGTAGATCATCTAGTCCAACCCCTTTGCCAGTCAGGATCACCTAGGGCAGGTCATAGTATCAACAAGGTTGGAAAAGACTTCAAAGATCATCAAAACACTTGCCTAAAATGAAGATGCAAATAGATATAGCTGAGAAAAAATGTCATCTATAAATATGCAACACACACTACATTTGTCTCCACACTTCTTCAAATAAATGTTAGAACTCTCTTTCTGGTTTCTCCTATTATTCCCTGATCAAAGTAATGGAAATTCTGCTCGTTTTGTAATTTCTTTGATGATTTTCTGTAGCCTTAAGCTGTTCACCAGAGAAGATCTCAACACGCAGGCCCAAGTCACCAGAGAATTTAAGCACACGTCTGACCTCTTTATGAATTACCATATCACAACACAGGAATCATAGAATCATAGGGTTGGAAGGGACCTCAAGGATTATCCAGTTCCAACCCCCCTGCCATGGGCTGGGACACCTCACACTACAGCAGGTTGCTCACAGCCACATCCAGCCTGGCTGCAAAAACCTCCAGGCATGAGGCTGCCACCACCTCCCTGGATAACCTGTGCCAGTCTCTCACCACCCTCATGGGGAACAACTTCTTCCTAACATCCAATCTGAATCTCCCCATTTCTAGTTTTGCTCCATTTCCTCCAGTCCTATCACTCCCTGACACCCTCAAAAGTCCCTCCCCAGCTTTCTTTTAGCCCCCTTCAGATACTGGAAGGCCACAATTAGGTCTCCTGGGAGTCTTCTCTTCTGCAGACTGAACAGCCCTAACTCCCTCAGCCTGTCCTCATAGCAGAGCAGCTCCAGCCCTCTCTGCTCATCTTCCTGACCCTTCTCTGGACACCTTCCAGCACCTCCAGATCCTTCCTGTAATAGAGGCTCCAGAACTGGACACAGTACTCCAGCTGGGGTCTCACCAGAGCGGAGCAGAGGGGGAGAATCACCTCCCTCGACCTCTGGCTGTGCTGCACACATGCTTACAAATTCAAAAGCACTTTGGGTTGGTTGTGGGTTTTTTTCAGTCTCACCCAAAATGTATCCAGAGGCTGTCACTAAAGAGAATGTAACTTGCTTGTTATCTGCAAATTTCAGAAGCTTCTTCTTTCTTCAGTAATTAAAAACAAAACAACATCAAAAATCTCAGGGTGTTTTTGAGCAACTGTTGCTCCTCAAGGCATCTGTGCCCCATGCTAGCAGGTGAGAGGAATATAATCAGTGACTAAAATCCCATTGCTTGTCTCTGTGGTTAACTATTCCCTTTGCCATTAGCCCCCAGAAAGTAGCCTAATACATTGCAGCAAAATCAATTCCATTTAACTATGTAAAAATCAGTGTTGTTGTTGATCCTGTGCATATTTTACACTTCTCCCCAGCCTTTCAGTTCCACTGAAGCATGAATGTTATTTTGCCTTGTGTAATTGAGAACTCTTATTCCAAACCAAAGTTCATTGACTTGGTACCCAAGTGTAAATGTAATTAGCACCACAACTTTTACAATGACAAGAACATCTGTGCAGAGGGCAAGATGTCTATTGGTGCCATTTATTGCATTTCCATAATGGAATATCTACATAAATAAAAGCAATGCACTTGGCAAGGGTTTGTCTCCTGAAGACAGACTGAGGGAGTTGGGGCTATCCAGTCTGGAGAAGAGAAGCTGTGAGGAAAGAACTTATTGTGGCCTTCCAGTATCTGAAGGGGGCTACAAGAAAGCTGGGGAGGGACTTTGTAGGGTGTCAGGGAGTGATAGGACTGGGGGGAATGGAACAAAACTAGAAATGGGTAGATTGAGATTGGATGTTAAGAAGAAGTTGTTCCCCATGAGGGTGGTGAGAGCCTGGCACAGGTTGCCCAGGGAGGTGGTGGAAGCCTCATCCCTGGAGGTTTTTGCAGCCAGGCTGGATGTGGCTGTGAGCAACCTGCTGTAGTGTGAGGTGTCCCTGCCCATGGCAGGGGGATTGGAAGTGGATGATCTTTGAAGTCCTTTCCAACCTTAACAATTCTATGAATATATGATTTTATTTATGGTAATACTGTTAAGACATTTCACTGGTATATCTAATCACTACTAATTGAAACACATAAAAGAATGCACAAAATAAGTCTGCAAGGGTCACAATTTTTTCCCCCTTGCTAACTTATCAAAGAGAATATTCTCATTGTAATTGGATTACTTCAGAGAAAGTAGGAGGTCCTGTTGAATTAGACCTCTGTGGTGGTTTCCTCCAGGAATTATTCTTTCCCATGCTGAGGCACCAGCCAGAAAGATAAGACTGAGAATTTGCTTCACACCCAGGTACCAGGCAGGACTGCAAACCACCAGAACAAGAGGACACAGTTTCAAGTTGCACCAGGGGAGATTTAGGCTGGAGGTTAGGAAGAAGTTCTTCATAGAGAGAGTGATTTCCCATTGGAATGGGCTTCCTGGGGAGGTGGTGGAGTCACCCTCACTGAAGGTGTATAGGAAGAGACTGAATGGGGTGGTTGGTGCCGTGGTTTAGTTGATTAGATGGTGTTGGATGATGGGTTGGACACGATGATCTTGAAGGTCTCTTCCAACCTGGTCTGGTCTATTCTATTCTATTCTATTCTATTCTATTCTATTCTATTCTATTCTATTCTATTCTATTCTGTTCTGCTCTATTCTGTTCTATTCTATTCTATTCTATTCTATTCTATTCTATTCTTTTCTACTATATCTGTGAAGAGTACCCACAATAGATGAAAAGAGTAAAATAACCTTGTAGGAAGCAAAGAGGCAGTTCTATGATTCTTCAGTTCCTAATGGTTAATAATGGCATGCTGCATGATAAACTGTGAGGTTTCCTTCCTTACTTCATTACCAAATGTGAAATGACTTGCCCTAGCTCAAAAATAGAAAAGCAACATCATGAGGTTCACCTCAGATATTTGTGAGTGGTGGAGGAAATGACTGGATAAGGGGAAGGGAGGGGAGGGGGGGGTGGGGAGGGGAGAGGAGGGGTGGGGAGGGGAGGGGTGGGGAGGGAGGAGGGGTGGGGAGGGGTGGGGAGGGGTGGGGAGGAGGGGAGGGGGGAGGGGAGGGGGAGGGGAGGGGAGGGGGAGGGGGGAGGGAGGAGAGGAGAGGAGAGGAGGAGAGGAGAGGAGGGAGAGGAGAGGAGAGGAGAGGAGAGGAGAGGAGAGGAGAGGAGGAGGGAGGAGAGGAGAGGAGAGGAGAGGAGAGGAGGGAGAGGAGAGGAGAGGAGAGGGAGGGAGGAGAGGAGAGGAGAGGAGAGGAGAGGAGAGGAGAGGAGAGGAGAGGAGAGGAGAGGGAGAGGAGAGGAGAGAAGAGAAGAGAAGAGAAGAGAAGAGAAGAGAGAGAAGAGAAGAGAAGAGAAGAGAAGAGAAGAGAAGAAAGAGAAGAGAAGAGAAGAGAAGAGAAGAGAAGAGAAGAGAAGAGAAGAGAAGAGAAGAGAAGAGAAGAGAGAGAGAAGAAGAGAAGAGAAGAGAAGAGAAGAATAAACCAGGTTGGAAGAGACCTTGAGAAGAGAAGAGAAGAGAAGAGAAGAGAAGAGAAGAGAAGAGAAGAGAAGAGAAGAGAAGAGAAGAGAAGAGAAGAGAAGAGAAGAGAAGAGAAGAGAAGAGAAGAGAAGAGAAGAGAAGAGAAGAGAAGAGAAGAGAAGAGAAGAGAAGAGAAGAGAAGAGAAGAGAAGAGAAGAGAAGAGAAGAGAAGAGAAGAGGAGAGGAGAGGAGAGGAGGCAAGGTCAGTCAGCATGGATGGTATGAGTTGAAATGTCAGTTATTCCCTTATCCATAATTATATTCGCTACAACGATATTCTTCCTTTCTCACTGCTTAAGAATTATTCAGTTTAATGCCTTGAATAGTTCCTAGTGCCAGTCTCCAACTTTTAATTCCTGAGAACCAACAAAACCCAAAACCAGCCAACCAACCCCAAAAGTCTACACTCATTTCAACTAAATTCATGTCTGTCCCTGGGCTGCTTAATGAATAAATGCAGGACTTACAAGTCCATCATCATTAGAACTCTCCTTTGGTTGCTCTCAGTGTGTTCCTGATAAAAATGATATAACCTCTGTACTCCACTGATCATAGCAAACCAGATATATAGCCCTGCACTTGAATTCTCTCCCTGCCTCTGCCACTTGTGCAAGGGATCATAATTATATGCTGCTGAAAATGAATTAATGGAATAAATGAAGTATGCAGATATCTGTCAGCCCTGACAAACAACTTTGCTGTTCAATTAACGGAGCTCCATCCCTTATGAAAGAACTGGGATTACTCATCACACTGAACTGCCTTATTTATTTAAGTTGCTCATTTATAAAACAGGCCTAGAGAAGTATCAGTTGATTTCCCTGAAGCCTCTCAGTGGTGGAAGTTGCTGTGGTGTGGTCGGTACAGCGGTGTGGTTTGGTGTGGTGATGTACAGTGCTAGAATCACAGACTCACCAAGGTTGGAAGAGCCCTCAAAGATCATCAAGTCCAGCCTGTCACCCAAGACCTCATGACTAAACCACTGCACCAAGTGCCACGTTCAAACCCCTCCTGAACACCTCCAGGGATGGTGACTCCACCACCTCCCTGGGCAGCACATTCCAATGGCCAATACTCTCTCTGGGAAGAACTTTCTCCTCACCTTGAGCCTAAACTTCCCCTGGTGGAGCTTGAGACTGTGTGCTCTTGTTCTGGCGCTGGGAGAAGAGACCAACTCCCTCCTGGCTACAACCTCCCTTCAGGGAGTTGTAGACAGCAATAAGGTCTCCCCTGAGTCTCCTCTTCTCCAGGCTAAACAACCCCAGCTCCCTCAGCCTCTCCTCACAGGGCTTATGCTCAAGGCCTCTCCCCAGCCTCGTTGTCCAGAGTTTAAGGCTAGGCTGGATGTGGCTCTGAGCAACCTGCTCTAGTGTGAGGTGTCCCTGCCCATGACAGAGGGGTTGCAACTAGATGATCCTTGAGGTCCCTTCCAACCCTAACAATTCTGTGACTCTGTTTTGAACACTGTGGGCCACATCTCTCAGCCGTGCTGGTTTGTGAGCTGCCTCTTCACCCGTTCACATGATGTGACATTCCCATGGCAACTACTCCAACTGCCAACGTGGAAAAATACTAGTGGCTTATTTAATGCATTTTAACATAACAGTGAGCAGTGAGCACATCATGCCTTTTTGGGGTGAAATGCAGACAAAGCAGCCGTAGTCTGCAGTGAGGAGTGGCAGAACATACCAGAATCTGGGTGGAAAGAGCAGCCAGGGGCCCCCTGCGACTGCTCAAAGTCTCCAAATTCACTGGCAGCTTTTCTAAACACTCTGTGCTGCAAAGCTGTGTAAAATACCTCCAGCAGATGGTTCCTAGAAAGAAGAGTTTGAGGCTAATTGTAGGCTTGGTGTCAGTATTCACAAGGGTTTCAGTAGTGGCTAGGGAGTGCTGGTCTATGGCAGCAAGCAGAGTGCAGCACACAGGAGAGGACTCCACAGCCTGGAAACCTCCTGTCCCTTCTGCTCTACATAAGGTGGGCTTAAAAGGCAAGGCCACAGCTTGAGTCCTGTGTCCAGTTCTGCACCACTCAGTTTAGGAAAGAATTTGAGTTGTTGGAATGTGTCCAGAGAAAGGCAACAAAGCTGGGGAGGGGTTTGGAGCACAAACCTTATGAGGAGAGGCTGAGGGAGCTGGGGTTGCTTAGCCTGGAGAAGAGGAGGCTCAGGGGAGAACTTATTGCTCTCTACAACTACTTGAAAGGAGGTTGAAGCCAGGTGGGGGTTGGTCCTTCTCCCAGGCAACCAGAATGAACAAGAGGACACAGTCTCAAGCTGGGGAGGTTCAGGCTGGATGTTAGGAAGAAGTTCTTTACAGAAAGAGAGATTGGCCATTGGAATGTGCTGCCCAGGGAGGTGGTGGAGTCACCATCCCTGGAGGTGTTTAGGAAGAGATTGGATGAAGCATTTAGTGACATGGTTTAGTTGATCAGATGGTGTTGGGTGGTAGATTGGACTTGATAATCTCAGAGGTCTTTCCCAACCTGGTTAATTCCATTCCATTCCATTCCATTCCATTCCATTCCATTCCATTCCATTCCATTCCATTCCATTCCATTCCATTCCATTCCATTCCATTCCATAACAGCAGTCCTCAAAGCACAGGACAGGCTGAATATCTTACACTGAAATCTTGAATCAAAAAGTGAAGCCTTGGTCCCAAGAGAAGCTAAGATAAACCTGGCAGTGATTTGGGAATCAAGACTTTGTTGCAGGCATGAACACAGAGTCAGAGAATGCAGTGGGTTGGAAGGGACCTCTAAAGGTCATCTCATTTGTCATTGCACATCCCTTGGACTGTGATTTGTGTCTCTCACTGTCAGTAGCAAACACAGAAGAGGAAAACAAAACAAAACAGAACACCAAACTCTTAAAGCAATGACATATATCTACATCAGGGTTCCAAGATAGATATATTGCCAGGGAAAAACTACCTGCCAGCATTAGAAATACATTTGGTATATTACAAATAATTTATAAACCTAAATCAAGAATGTATGACCATGCTACAAATCAAATCAATTGAAATCAAATCAAATCAAATCAAATCAAATCAATAAAAAACAAAATGAAGCAAAATAAAATAGAATATTTATTTAGAATAAACCAAACCAGGTTGGAAGAGACCTTCAAGATCATCGTGTCCAACCCATCAACCAATCCAACCCACCTAAACAACTAACCCATGGCACCAAGCACCCCATCAAGTCTCCTCCTGAACACCTCCAATGACGGCGACTCCACCACCTCCCCAGGCAGCCCATTCCAATGGGCAATCACTCTCTCTGTATAGAACTTCTTCCTAACATCCAACCTGAACCTCCCCTGGTACAGCCTGAGACTGTGTCCTCTTGTTCTGGTACTGGCTGCCTGGGAGAAGAGACCATCATCTGCCCGTCTACAACCTCCATTCAGGTAGTTGTAGACAGCAAGAAGGTCTCCCCTGAGCCTCCTCTTCTCCAGGCTAAGCAGCCCCAGCTCCCTCAGTCTCTCCTCATAGGGCTTGTCTTCCAAACCCCTCACCAACTTCGTTGCCCTTCTCTGGACTCATTCCAGCAAGTCAACCTCCTTCCTAAACTGAGGGGCCCAGAACTGGACACAGGACTCGAGGTGTGGCCTAACCAATGCAGTGTACAGGGGCAGAATGACCTCCCTGCTCCTGCAGGCCAGGATGCCATTGGCCCTCTTGGCTGCCTGGGCACACTGCAGGCTCATGTTCAGCCTGCCATCAAGCAGCACCCCCAGGTCCATCTCTGCCTGGCTGCTCTCCAGCCACTCTGTCCCCAGCCTGTAGTACTGCATGGGGTTGTTGTGGCCAATGTGCCACAACACATAATAAAATAAGACATAAAAGAAACTCCAAAAATTAAAATAAAATTACAATGAATTAAAAGAAAGTAAAATAAAATTAAAAGAAATTAAAATAAAATTAAAAATTAAATGAAGTAAAATAAAATTAAATAAATAAACCAAACCAAAATAAAATACAATTAATTAAAAAAAAAAACAAAAAAAGAAATGATGTAAAATAAAATAAATAAACCAATCCAAAATAAAATAAAATTCATCAAAGTACAAAATCAAAATAAAATGTGATAAAAAAAATGAAACAAAGCAAACTAAAAAGAAAATAAATACAATAAACCAAACCAAAATAAAATTAAAAGGAAGTAAAATAAAATAAAAAATAAAATAAAGTAAAATAAAATAAAGTTAAATAAAATAAAGTTAAATAAAATAAAGTAAAATAAAGTACAATAAAGTAAAATAAAATAAAATAAAATAAAACTAAAATAAATAAAAATAAATCAAAACCAAAACAAAATAAAAACAAAATAAAATAAATAAAAGCAACCAAACCAAAATAAAATCAAATTGAGGAAGACAAAATAATATAAATAAAAGCAACCAAACCGAACTAAAATCAAACTGAGGAAAATAAAAATGAAACTAAAATAAAGTAAAAGAAAATAAATAAAATAATCCAAACCAAACCAAACTGAAATTGATCAAAATAAACTGCAAATGAAATAGAGTAAAATAAAAGAAGATCAAATCAATAAACCCAAATAAAACCATAAAATACCATTACAAAAAATTGAATAAAGCAAAATGGAATTAAATAAACGGATGGTAGGCTGACCATGAGCCTGCAGTGTGCCCAGGCAGCCAAGAGGGCCAATGGCATCCTGGCCTGCATTAAGAACAGTGTGGCCAGCAGGAGCAGGGAGGTCATTCTGCCCCTGTACACTGCACTGGTTAGGCTGCACCTCGAGTCCTGTGTCCAGTTCTGGGCCCCTCAGTTTAGGAAGGAGGTTGACTTGCTGGAATGAGTCCAGAGAAGGGCAACAAAGTTGGTGAGGGGCTTGGAACACAAGCCCTATGAGGAGAGGCTGAGGGAGCTGGGGTTGCTTAGCCTGGAGAAGAGGAGGCTCAGGGGAGACCTTATCACTCTCTACAACTACCTGAATGGAGGTTGTAGACAGGCGGATGATGGTCTCTTCTCCCAGGCAACCAGCACCAGAACAAGAGGACACAGTCTCAGGCTGTAACAGGGGAGGTTCAGGCTGGATATTAGGAAGAAGTTCTACACAGAGAGAGTGATTGCCCATTGGAATGTGCTGCCTGGGGAGGTGGTGGAGTCACCATCATTGGAGGTGTTCAGGTGGAGACTTGATGGGGTGCTTGGTGCCATGGGTTAGTTGTTTACGTGGGTTGGATTGGTTGATGGGTTGGATGTGCTGATCTTGAAGGTCTCTTCCAATCTGGTTTATTCTATTATTCTATTAAACCAAAATAAGATAAGATTATTAAAAAAAAATCATACAACCGACCTAACTCTTTAATGATGAAATAGTTCTCAATGACTTCAGAGCCTTACTGAGCCATTCCTGCTATTGATCCTTATCCTCTGCTGCCATCCGGTGGCTACTTAATTCAAAAGCCTCTTAGATAGACTTGGAAGAGAGTTAAAAAATAGACAAAGTGAGGACATTTAACAAAAGTAGACAAACCAGGCAATTTTAAGGTGAATCAGCAAGTTTTCAGGCAAGAGATACTGACAGCAAGCTTACAGTTAGCAACTTCAATTGCACATCTTCATCACAGAAGGGCAGAGGAAGGCAGAGTACCAAGGGAAAGGATAGGATGGGATAGGATGGGATAGGATAGGATAGGACAGCATAGGATAGCATAGCATAGCATAGCATAGCATAGAGGAGTAGAGTAGAGTAGAGTAGAGTAGAGTAGAGTAGAGTAGAGTAGAGTAGAGTAGAGTAGAGTAGAGTAGAATTAACCAGGTTGGAAAAGATCTTTGAGATCATCGAGTCCAACCTGTCACCCAACACCATCTAATCAACTAAACCATGGCACCAAGTGCCTCATCCAGGCTCTTCTTAAACACCTCCAGGGATGGTGACTCCACCACCTTCCTGGGCAGCACATTCCAATGGCCAACTCCTCTCTGTGCGAAGAACTTCCTCCTAACATATTTTCATAGTTTCATAGTTTCATTCAGGGTTGGAAGGGACCACAAGGATCATCTAGTTCCAACCCCCCTGCCATGGGCACGGACACCCCACACTAGATCAGGCTGGACAGAGCCTCATCCAGCCTGGGCTTAAACACTCCCAGGGACGGGGCCTCGACCACCTCCCTGGACAACCCATTCCAGGGTCTCACCACTCTCATGGTGAAGAACCTCCTCCTCACATCTAGCCTGAATCTCCCCACCTCCAGCTTCATTCCATTCCCCCTAGTCCTATCACTACCTGACATCCTGAGAAGTCCTTCCCCAGCCTTCCTGTAGGCCCCCTTCAGATACTGGAAGGCCACAATGAGGTCACCTGGGAGCCTTCTCTTCTGCAGACTGAACAGCCCCAACTCCTTCAGTCTGTCCTCATAGGAGAGGTGCTCCAGCCCTCTGCTCATCCTCCTGGCCCTTCTCTGGACACGTTCCAGCACCTCCACATCCCTCTTGTAATAGGGGCTCCAGAACTGGACACAGTACTCCAGGTGGGGTCTCACCAGGGCTGAGTAGAGGGGGAGAATCACCTCCCTCGACCTGCTAGCCACACTTCTCCTGATGCAGCCCAGGATCTGATTGGCCTTGCGGTCTGCAAGTGCACATTGACAGCTCATGTTGAGCTTTTTGTCCACCAGCACCCCCAAGTCTCTCTCCTCAGGGCTACTTTCCAGCCAGTCACTGCCCAGCCTGGATTTGTGCCTGGGATTGCCTCCACCCAGATGCAGGACCCTGCACTTGCTCTTATTGAACTTCATGAGGTTGGCTTGTGCCCACCTCTCCAGCCTGTCAAGGTCCCTCTGGATGGCCTCCCTTCCCTCCAGCGTGTCTGCTGCACCACACAGCTTGGTGTCATCAGCAAACTTGCTCTTTCTCTGCGAAAGTTAGGTGGTTAGTGAAAAGTAGTTGTGGCATTTCCCTTCCTGAAGTAATGAAGAGGCAAAGGACAAAACCAAGACAGCTGCAAAGGCAAATTCTTCCACCTCAAAAAAACGATGTCTAAATCAAATGGGATTAATCTACCCTTGGCTGTGCCTCGCTCCCTCCCTTGCCTACAAAACAATCTTCTGAGCACCTGACATTTAGATAATGTCACTTAGAGAGATCAATTCCACCCTGAGTGACAAGCCTAAACAGCAGACCTTTATGGCATGGCCCTGAGAACACATGCCTGGTGCTCATTTAGCAGCACAGGAATATCAGGAAGGAGAAGACTTAGTCATGAGGTCTGTGGTGACAGGTTGGACTTGATGATCTTTGAGGTCTCTTCCAGCCTTGGTGATTTGGTGATTCTGTGACTGCTCGTAGTGTGGGATTTGGAGCTGCTTAAATCAGGAGTTCTCCTGTAAATAAGGAGTTGTTGGTTCATTCTTGGGCAGCTTCTACCATCACAGATACAGCAACAAAAAATAATTAAGGAAAAAAAAAATAAAAGAGAGAGAGAAAAAAAAGTGCTGGAGAAAATTATTGGCATTTTATGACTAGAAGAGAAGGAGAAAATTGGATGATTCCTATAGAGTAAGAAACAGAAGCAAAGACACTTTTAAGTCAGGAAACTGGCCCAAAGCTTGATTAGCATAGACAATTGGTGAGACACTGGAATAAGTTGCCCAGGGAGGTAGTAGAAGCCTCATCCCTGGAGTTTTTTAAGGCCAGGCTGGATGTGGTGCTGAGCAACCTGACCTAGTGTGAGGTGTCCCTGCCCATGGCAGGAGGGTTGGAACTGGAAGATCCTCCAGGTCCCTTCCATCCCTAACAATTCTATGATTCTAATACACCAGTATCAGCCATTCAGAATGGTGGCAGCAGAGGATGAAAAACACAAACTGCAATTGCAGAAAGATGTTGAGTTGCTGGAATGTGTCCAGAGAAGGGCAACAAAGCTGGGGAGGGGTTTGGAGCACAGCCCTGTGAGGAGAGGCTGAGGGAGCTGGAGTTGCTTAGCCTGGAGAAGAGGAGGCTCAGGGGAGACCTTCTTGCTCTCTACAACTCCCTGAAGGGAGGTTGTAGCCAGGAGGGGGTTGGTCTCTTCTCCCGGGCAACCAGCACCAGAACAAGAGGACACAGTCTCAAGCTGTGCCAGGGGAGGTTTAGGCTGTAGGTGAGGAGAAAGTTCTTCACTGAGAGAGTCATTCACCGTTGGAATATGCTGCCCAGGGAGGTGGTGGAGACACCATCCCTGGAGGTGTTCAAGAGGGGATTGGACGTGGCACTTGGTGCCATGGTTTAGTAGTCATGAGGTGTTGGGTGACAGGTTGGACTTGGTGATCTTTCAGGTCTTTTCCAACCTTATTGATTCTATGATTCTATGTTAAAATATGCCAGGTCTTAAGGATCACACTCAATAAAACACTTCTGTAACATTTGTTAGTAGAGAAACTCAAATGTTAAACTCAGAAGAAAAAGTTTTTCTTCTTTGTGAGATCTATTATTTGAAATATTTTAGGTATTCAGACTTGATTCTATTTTTAAGCCTCTTTCATATCATTTATCATATCAGAATCTTCTGGTGTCTTCTGAGAATAAAATGTCTCAGTTGTTCAGCTGAATTTATGTAACGCTGCCACAGATTATTTCTTCCTAGGAGCCTGTCAGTTTTACACAAAGCAAGGACTGTGCAGACACAAAATGAGGTGATGAAGCTTTTTTGTTTTAAACACCACCACAGGGTCACAGGCTGTCAGGGCTTGGAAGGGACACAAAGAGATCATCGAGTCCAACACCCCTGCCAGAGCAGGACCATACAATCTAGCTCAGGTCACAAAGGAACACATCCAGACAGGTTCTGAAAGTCTCCAGAGAAGGAGACTCCACAACCTCTCTGGGCAGCCTGCTCCAGTGCTCTCTGACCCTCACAGTAACGAAGTTCCCCCTTGTGTTGAGGTGGAATCTCCTGTGCTGCAGCTTACATCCATTGTTCCTTGTCTCATCACAGGGAGCAAGTGAGCAGAGCCTGTCCCCTCCCTCCTGACCTCCAGCCCTCTGATATTTAGAAACATTTATTAAATCCCCTCTCAGTCTTCTCTTCTCCAGATTAAAAAGCCCCAGGTCCCTCAGCCTCTCCTCACAGGGCAGTGCTCCAGTCTCCTAATCATCCTTGTAGCCCTCTGCTGGACCCTCTCCAGCAGATCCGTGTCCCTCTCGAACTGGGGAGCCCAAAACTGAACACAGTACTCAAGATTAGGTCTCACCAGGGCAGAGTAGAGGGAAAGGAGAACCTCCCTGGATCTGCTGGACACACTCCTCTTAATACACCCCAGGATCCCATTGGCCTTCCTGGCTACCAGAGCACATTGCTATCCCATGGATAACTTGTGATCCACCAGGACTCCACCAGGCAGATCTCCTCCCAACCTGTACTGGTGCAGTTTACTACTCGTTCCCAGGTGCAGGACTCTGCACATGTCCTTGTTAAACCTCATTTGGTTCCTCTGTGCCCTGATCTCAGTCTGTCCAGGTCTCACTGAATGGCCGCACAGCCTTCAGCTGTATCAGCCAAGCCTCCCAGTTTGGTGTCATCAGAAACTTGCTGAGCAGACACTCTGTTCCCTCATCAAAAGGTGTGTATAGGTGTATATATCCATATCTATATCTCTATATCTATATCTATATCTCACTCAATCAAAATCAATTATTAAAGAATCAATGATAAACAACCCCTGTAAACCTTGGGTCAACCTTTCCCTCTTCATTTCCTTTGCTTTATTTATTTCTTTTATTGCCTCCAAAAGAAAAAGAAATATGCATTAAAAGAAAAATAATATGCATTAAACCCATATTGATTATCATGTAGGCAATAGGTCTATGCCATCATTTTCTGCATTAAGATACTCTCTACAACTACCTAAAGGGAGGTTGTAGACAGGTGGATGTTGGTCTCTTCTCCCAGGCAGCCAGTATCAGAACAAGAAGACACAGTCTCAGGCTGCACCAGGGGAGGTTTAGGTTGGATGTTAGGAAGAAGTTCTATACAGAGAGAGTGATTGCCCATTGGAATGGGCTACCTGAGGAGGTGGTGGAGTCACCATCATTGGAGGTGTTCAGGTGGAGACTTGATGGGGTGCTTGGTGGCATGGTTTAGTTGATTAGGTGGGTTGGATTGGTTGATGGGTTGGATGCGATGATCTTGAAGGTCTCTTCCAAGCTATTCTATTCTATTCTATTCTATTCTATTCTATTCTATTCTATTCTATTCTATTCTATTCTATTCTATCTCTGGATTTGTGATGCCACACAACTTGCTCGTACACCTTCCTTTAGGGATAGTCAGCACAGCACCCAAGTGCCTCCTAATCATTACATTTTCTTGGGTGCACAACCACAAAGCAGGCAAATCATTTTTCAGCATTCCCAGGTGATGACAGAGGCAAAGAGTGGTTACACAAAGATATCAAAGCCTCTCTTTTGCTCTGTCACTCTCCATCCTGTTGAATGTGCTGATTTTCATGTTAACAATATGTGCCAAAGGGTATAAGCAATCACAGAAACGAAGCTGAATGGGAAACAGGACTTAAATATCAAAGAAACCATTGAAACATGCACCCCAGGAGAAAAAGTGAGTCCTGTTAGACAGTGAAGAGTGATTGGGATGTTGAGGTTCAAGTTACCAATGGCTCAACATGCTACTATAATATTTTTGCTCATATGTATTCAATGTAGGTGACAGTCTGCTTTAAAACCTGCAGGGCACTGTGGAGTTGCTAAAAAGAGACTAAGTAGGTCAAAAGAGGTTTTGTAAATGTTTTTGAGCTAATGCATAGAAGTCAGAATGTATGCCTAGAAGAATAAAAGCACGGGAATCTATCAGCAGAGACTTCACTGATACTTCAGAAAGATACTGCTCAAAAAGGAAAGATGTTGACTTGCTGGAAGGTGTCCAGAGAAGGGCAATGAAGTTGGGGAGGGGCTGGGAGCACAGCCCTGTGAGGAGAGGCTGAGGGAGCTGGAATGGACCTCATGGATCATCTAGTTTCAAACCCCCTGTCATAGGCAGGGACTCGCAGAAGCTCTATGAGGAGAGACTGAGGGAGCTGGGGTTGCTTAGCCTGGAGAAGAGGAGGCTCAGGGGAGACTTTCTTGCTGCCTACAACTACCTGAAGGGAGGTTGTATACAGGTGAAGGTTGGTTTCTTCTCCCAGGCAACCAGCACCAGAACAAGAGGACACAGTCTCAAGCAGCGCCAGGGGAGGTTTAGGCTGGATGTTAGGAAGAAGTTCTACACAGAGAGAATGATTGCCCATTGGAATGGGTTGCCTGGGAGGTAGTAGAGTCACCATCATTGAGATGTTTGGGAGGAGACTTGATAGGGTGCTTTGTTGCATGGTTTAGTTGATTAGATGGTGTTGGATAATAGGTTGGATGCGATAATCTTGAAGGTCTCTTCCAACCTGGTCTATTCCATTCCATTCCATTCCATTCCATTCCATTCCATTCCATTCCATTCCATTCCATTCCATTCCATTCCATTCCATTCCATTCTGCCAAATAATTCTGCAGAACATGATAACCATATGCAGTGCCAAGCAGCTTTTCTAGCTGCTCCTGAATTGATCTGTGTCCTTTAAAAAGGCAAGATAAAACAAAATTGACTCTAAAGGCCAGATCCAAAATGGAACTGCAGGCAGGGATTTAAAAATTAGACTTGCATGGACTTGGGCAACCTTCCATACTCAGAAGCTGTCTGATCCTAAAGGTGTTTCTTTTCTTCACATATTTCAGTCCATTTATCTTTCAGTTCTCCAGGATTATTCCAGTTTTACTTTAGCCTTCATGATGTTGAGTAGTTTCCAGAGTGCCCCATGCCTGCACCAAGACTAGCTGCCACCTCTTTTCATGCCCTTGTTTTAACCCTATTCTCAGCCTTTAGGTTATGGTGTCAAAGAAAGTTCTCTCCATTGCTTGGGAGCAGCCACAGGTAGGTAGCTGAGAAAGTTCCTTGCAGAGAGAGTCGTTAGCCATTGGAATGTGCTGCCCAGGGAGGTGGTGGAGTCACCATCCCTGGAGGTGTTCAAGAGGGGATTGGATGTGGCACTTGGAGCCATGTTTTAGTTGTCATGAGGTGTTAGGTGACAGGTTGGACTTGATGATCTTTGAGGTCTTGTTGATTCTATGATTCTATGAACACTCAGGTGGCAATTTCTAATCCCACTTCAACCCAGGGAGGTGGTTGAGTCACCGGCCCTGGATGAGTTTCAAGGTGGTTTGGATGTGGTGCTTGGGGATATAGTTTAGGGATGAGCCTTATAGAGTAGGGTTCTCAGTTGGACTTGGTGATCCTGAGGGTCTTTCCCAACCTGAATCTTTCTGTGGTTTCAAGGTACAACTGCCTTTAACACTCCTCAAACCTCCTGGGGATAATTCTGCATTTGAAGACTACATTTCTGACACTGCTGGATCAAAGACTTGAAGCTACATTTAATAGAGACACTGCAAAACGTTTCCAAGCAAGCTGGAGCTTGCAGATGTTTCTCTGGACAATTGTATTTTACAAAGGCTGTAGAAGTGTCCTCAAAAAAACCCTTTTCCTATCAGTCCCCTTCCTGGGTGCACAAATACGTGAGCACACAACAAAATCTGCATCTTAAGACAAGTGCTGTTGCAGAGATGACCTTTTCTCTCCTTTTAGGAAAGAAAAGCACTCCCTCTTCTCTCCACAATTAATAGGAAGGGACTAAAAATACCACTTTCATATATTCACTGGTAAATAATTCACTTCTGCTGCAACATCAGACGCTGAGCAATCTGTTTCTCCAGAGCCTCCCAGGGAAAAAGGGCCTGCTCACAACAGGCAACTGTCTCATATTGATCTGCACTGCTTCAATATCCAACTAAGAGCCTCACAGTGCTATTTTTTATTCCTATTCCTATTTGCTGTTGCAGCAAAACCACTTTTTAAACAGGCTTAGTAACAGTGGCACATTCAGAGGGATGGTAGTTAACTGCAAAAGATCTACCATCTCCCTTGTAAGATGTGCAGTGACTGGAAATGGGGTAGCTGCAGCTCATGCTGCTCTAACTGCATTAAATTCAGTCACTGCACAGAAGGAATGATACAAAGGACATCTCACCCCCAAAAAAAGGTTCAGAATAGGATAGACAGGACCCAAATATGTAAATGGATGTTAGGAAGTTCTTCACCATGAAGGTGGTGAGACACTGGCACAGGCTGCCCAGGCAGGTGGTGGAAGACTCATCCCTGGAGGTTCTGAATGCCAGGATGGATGTGGCTCTGAGCAGCCTGATGTAGTGTGAGGTGTCCCTGCCCATGGCAGGGGGTTTAGAACTAGATGATCCTTGAGGTCCCTTCCAACCCTCACAATTCCATGAGTCTGTGATTCTAAATACATGGCAAAAATGTAGGCACATGGCAAAAGTACAGACATGCACTGAATAAAATACTAGGAGAGGCAATGAACTCCAAAGGCACGGTGTAGGGCCCATAGTGATGGCTCCACTACCATTCCACAGGCAAAATAGGATATAAACTTCCAGCAATATTTTTTTTAACTCCTAGTTTTCTGTTTCCAGAATCATAGAATTGTTAGGGTTGGAAGGGACCTCAAGGATCATCTCGTTTCAACCCCCCTGTCGTGGCAGGGACTCGCACAAGCTCTACGAGGAGAGGCTGAGGGAGTTGGGGTTGCTTAGCATGGAGGAGGCTCAGGGGAGACCTTATTGCTGTCTACAACTACATGAAGAGAGGTTGTAGCCAGGTGGGGGTTGGTCTCTTCTCTCAAGCAACCAGCACCAGAACAAGAGGATACGGTCTCAAGCTGTGCCAGGGGACGTTTAGGCTGGGCAACCTGTTCCAGTCTCTCACCACCCTCAAGGGAAAAGCTTCTTCCTAACATCCAATCTGAATCTACCCATTTCTAGTTTTGTTCCTTTCCCTCTAGTTCCATGTAAAAATCTACCTAGGCTGCCTGAAAGAGCTTTCCCTTGGGAAGAGTGTTTTGGAGTTTCTCCATTGTTAGTGCTTCCAGTGATGCTTGGCTGCACTGGGCTGAGTAAAACAAAGCAGAAAGCAACCATCTCCTTTCAGAGGACATACACGTTATCAGAATGTGATCTGACACTGACGCAGCCTCCTCGCAGTGCCACGTTCCCGTGGATGGACTTAGCTGGAACATCCTTTGCCTTGGGAGTTTCTAAAGTGAGCAGAGAACACAGGTGTTTTCATCTGAAAAGAATTAATTCAGGTGTTAAGCAATTCCTTCAGAAGAAATGCTGACAGAGGCTGAGGGAGCTGGGGTTGCTTAGCCTGGAGAAGAGGAGGCTCAGAGGAGACCTTATTGCTCTCTACAACTCCCTGAAGGGAGGTTGTAGCCAGGAGGGGGTTGGTCTCTTCTCCCAGGCAACCAGAACCAGAACAAGAGGACACAGTCTCAAGCTGTGCCAGGGGAGATTCAGGCTGGATGTTAGGAAGAAATTCCTCCCAGAAAGAGAGATTGGCCATTGGAATGTGCTGCCCAGGGAAGTGGTGGAGTCCCCATCCCTGGAGGTATTAAAAAAAGAATTGGCTGTGGTACTTGAAGCCATGGTTTAGTTAGTCATGAGGTGTTAGGTGTTGGGAAATAGGTTAGACTTGATGATATCTGAGGTCACACTGCGGGCCACATTGCTCCTGGTCCAGGCCAGGATGCCATTGTCCTTTGTGGCTGACTGGGCACATTGCTGGCTCATGCTCAGCCTACTATCAACCAGTACCCCCAGGTCCCTCTCTGCCTGGCTGCTCTCCATCCACTCTGACCCCAGCCTGTAGCTCTGAAAACAAACTATACCTGAGATGATTTGTTACCATATGTAGCCCTTCCCATCCCCAGTCCCACAGTCAAACGACATTAGTGCCCTGTGGCCAAGGGAGTGAACTGGGAGCACAGGACACGAACACTCCTTCCATATCACAGCAAATGCAACCGTATTATTTTTCTCTGTCTACTCAGAAACTCCATGCAGAACTTTTGCTCAGTAGAGTACATTATATCAAGCATATCACACATCATCTTGATAAATATCAGTGCCCTTTCCCCAGTGAAACACAAAGATGGAGGCTCGCATTGAAAGTGTGGCATGTGTTTGATGAAGCCCTGTCACGAGTTGTGAGTCCTTGATTTATTTGATGTCTGATTAGAATATAACCAGATCCATTTTAAAAGTGCAGTCAAGTGCACTGTATGAGATTAAAAGTTTGGAGGAAAAAGAGAGAAAATTTCATGTTTCATATGTGGGAAGATAGAAGTATGTGCAACAGAAACTAATTCTTCCTACTATCATCAGTGTTCTTTATGGGGTTTATGTCATTATTATATTTATGATTGTTGCTATGTTATTATGATTTAATTGGCCACACTATTCCTGATACAGACCAGGATGCCATTGGCTTTCTTGGCCACCTGGGCACACTGCTGGCTCATGTTCAGCCTACTGTCAACCAGTACCCCCAGGTCCCTTTCTGCCTGGATGCTCTCCAGCCACTCTGACCCCAGCCTGTAGCACTGTCTGGGGTTGCTGTGGCCAAAGTGCAGCACCCAGCACTTGGAGTTATTGAATGTCATCATGTTGGGCTCTGCCCATCTGACCAGCCTGTCCAGGTCCCTCTGGAGAGGCCTTCTACCCTCTAACAGATCAATATCTGCTCCCAACCTGGTGTCATCTGCTAATTTACTGCTGATGGACTCAATCCCCTTGTCCAGATCATCAATAAAGATATTGAACAGGATGGGGCCCAACACTGATCTCTGGGGGACACCAGTAGTGACTGGCCTCCAGCTGGATGTGACACCACTGTTGTTAGCAGTAGTAGAACTGACTAAGTTTACAAGGGCACAACTGTTCTTTAAGAAGAGGAGAAATAGGAGAAAGAGAACTACCAAGCATACAATGCTGCTGTGAGCTGGCCACTCTGACAAACAGTAAGAATATCTTGCTCCCTTTTGTTTTGCTCTTGCAGCCGAAGTTAAAGGAATTTTCCTTGAGGCAAGAGTTGGAGCTGCTCTTTCAACTTGCTCCTCTGTTCACTTGAGAGTAATTCTTTCCTGATTTTCCCTTTGCTTGGGTTTTCAGTTGGTGGCTTTTCCCCCTCTTTTGCCCTGTCCATTCCTTTTTACTCTTTTCCTTACAATTTTTAAGAATGATGCACCAAGAACTTGCTTCAGTTGTGCTTTCCCTTCCCAAAATACAGAATGATAGAAAGCTCTAGGATGGAAGGGACCTCCAAAGGTCATCCAGTCCAACCCACTGTGCAGTAAGCAGAAGCATCCTCAACTAGATCAGGCTGTGCAGAGCCCTGTCAAGCCTCACCTTGACTATCTCCAGGGAAGGAGCCTCAACCACCTCCCTGGGCAATCTGTTCCAGTGTTCCACCACCCTCATGGTAAAGAACTGCTCCTAACATCTGATCTTAATTTGCTCCTCTCTAGTTTGAAGCCGTTGGCCCTTGTCCTGTCACTGCAGGCTTTTGTAAACAGTCTCTCCCCATCCTTCTTGTAGCCCCCTTCAGGTACTGGCAGGCTGCTATTAGGTCTCTCTGCAGCCTCCTCTTCTCCAGGCTGAATGCCCCCAGCTCCCTCAGCCTGTCCTTGTAGCAGAGGTGCTGCAACCCCCTGATCATTTTCATGGCCTCCTGTGGACCCACTCCATAAGATCCAGGTTCCTGTATTGAGGTCTTCAGATGTGGACTCAGTACTGCAGGTGAGGTCTCACCAGAGCACAGTAATGTGACCGAACAGAATACAATAGAATGGAGTAGAATAGAATAAAATTAACCAGGTTGGAAGAGACCTTCGAGATCATGGAGTCCAACCTGTCCCCCTACACCATCTAATCAACTAAACCATGGCACCAAGCACCCCATCCAGTCTCTTCTTAAACGCCTCCAGTGATGGTGACTCCACCACCTCCCTGAACAGCACATTCCAATGGCAAATCTCTCTTGCTGGGAAGAACTTCTTCCTAACATCCAGCCTAAAGCTCCCCTAGCACAGCTTGAGACTGTGTCCTCTGGTCCATCAGCCAACCAGACATATCAGATGGCTTTCTTTTCTTCTGGCACCTCATAAAGACTGATGTTAGGCTATGACCTCCCTTCACTGGAACCTCTACCAGACTGAGAGCAGCTACAGAACTCAGTTCTCTCCTGTCTATCTGAATCAGAATCACTGCTGTACAAAGAAGGCTTTCCACCTAAACTTTAGATTTCTGGAGACTTTTGTAATTCTTTTTCAGTGCAGTGCTTTTTCTGAAAGCTAACTGAGCTTTGCTTTTACTCTCTGTAGGTTCTGGAACAGTGTTTATTTTGGACACAGTGCTTTTCAGTCTGTGCAGATGGAACCACTGCTTCAGATGAGTGTTTATAAATAAAGCTGAACACACACACACACACACACACAAAAAAAACCCCAAACACAATAATACCCTTTTGGAACAGGGCTTATTCACATTTTGATGGCTTCTTTATCCTGGGAATAGCCTTTTGCTTTTGGCCTCTTCTTTCTATTCTCCATCCTGAATCTGTCATCTTCCTCTAATAACTAGAATTTATACTGAGCAATCAAGGCTTAGGTTGTCAAGGCAAAAAAAAGAGGAGTAAAAATGAGTTACACCATGCTCTCCCTGTAGATGAGAATAGCAGACATTTGCTTTATATAGCCTGGGTTTAATATGTAAATTACCAGGGATGTCAGATTGTGAAGGGTGTAAGACAAGCTCTCCAACTTCCATGTTTCTAAACCCATAAGCAATTTCCTGTAGGAATGGCACTAATGGAATTTTGGGGGAGGAGCAAAATTCATTTGGCTGTGAGAAATAAAAATGAGCAGCAATGCTTTGTGGCAGCAGTGAGCCTCTTAAACAAGTGAGAGGCAGCAGTCACCAAACCACCACCATGGTAGGTCTGCAACCAGAGAATGGATAGGATAGGGTAGGAGAGGAGAAGAGAGGATAGGATAGGATAGGATAGGATAGGATAGGATAGGATAGGATAGGATAGGATAGGATAGGATAGGATAGGATAGGATAGGGTAGGGTAGGGTAGGGAGTAGAGTAGAGTAGAGCAGAGCAGAGCAGAGCAGAGTAGAGTAGAGTAGAGTTGGAGTGGAGTGGAGTGGAATGGAACAGAACGGAACGGAACAGAACAGAACAGAACAGAACAGAACAGAATAGAATAGAATAGAATTAACCAGTTTGGAATAAAAGACCTCAGAGATCATCAAGTCCAACCTATCACCCAACATCATCTAATCAACTAAACCATGGCACCAAACACCCCATCCATTCTCTTCCTAAACACCTTCAGGGATGGTGACTCCACCACCTCCCTGGGCAGCACATTCCAATGGCCAATCTCTTTCTGGGAAGAATTTCCTCCTAACATCCAGCCTGAACCCCCCCTGGTGCAGCTTGAGACTGTGTCCTCTTCTTCTGTCACAAGCTACCAATAATATGAGACACTCAGTTTGTGTGCTGAGCTTATTATATTTGAGGGGTGGGGGGTTGTTTTCTTGCTCCATTTGTTTTTACTTGGTTGTTTTGGAGCTATGGGTTTATCTTTTCCCTTCCCCCTTCCCTTCCTTTCCCTTCCTTTCCCTTCCCTTCCCTTCCTTCCCTTCCCTTCCCTTCCCTTCCCTTCCCTTCCCTTCCCTTCCCTTCCCTTCCCTTCCCCCTTCCCTTCCCTTCCCTTCCCTTCCCTTCCCTTCCCTTCCCTTCCCTTCCCTTCCCTTCCCTTCCCTTCCCTTCCCTTCCCTTCCCTTCCCTTCCCTTCCCTTCCCTTTTCCCTTCCCTTTTCCCTTCCCTTTTCCCTTCCCTTCCCTTTTCCCTTCCCTTTTCCCTTCCCTTTTCCCTTCCCTTTTCCCTTCCCTTTTCCCTTCCCTTTTCCTTTCTTTTTCCTTTCCTTTTTTTCCCCCTTTCATTTTCTTTCTCTTTTCTTTATTCCCTCTCTTCCCCCACCCCCAAAAGAGAAGCATCATTTGCAGTTTCTTGCTTTTAAAAGGTGATGAATGCACGCTTTCATTTGGGCTTTTGAAAAGGAGGATTGTGCAGCAACCCTTGTGTATATGAAGGCTGCAATGCAGAGAGTCCCCTGGGAGGTGTTGGCATGCCTTTGAGCAGTTCAGCACAGATCTTGTTCATATTCATGCAGTTCACATTCAGGAACTGATGTTCCAGCCATAACCTCTGGGGAGATAGCATGAAAGTCCCCTTGCCTCTAACTTTAAGCTCTTGATTTCTTCCACTGCTGGTACTGAATCCTAATTCTTCCACCCCTTGCCTGTCTCTGTGCTATTATCTTTTTCCCCTTCCAGGGAGCCTCTCCTCTAGGATTTTTCTACAGTTCCCCATTTTCTGAGAGAGGTCACTGGCATCCTTGTTCAGCCAGAAATCTTAGTGGTGCAGTCCTGCCCCACTAATGCAATTCTCCACTTGCAAAATTATTTCCTCGAGTCAGAGGCAGTCAGCTGAGTCCAGTGGAATGGAAAACTAATGAGACAGATGCCCTAGTGGATCTGCTGCACAAAGTTATTCCATTACCACTGAGAGAAGGGAATAAAAAGGGAAGATACCAGTGAAATATCCATCACTAGGCAGAGTCTTCGCTGTCCATGGGGGAAAACTGGGCAGGACTTAGGAATTTAAGTACTTTGTTCAGTTTGGGACAGTTTTGGACAGCAGAACTCTTAAAACAGAGGCAATAAAACTAGGATTCATTAGTTTTAGGACCAGGAATTATGTTTCAGTCTGACATAACTGGAGAGCAGCCCCGTGGAGAGAGACCTGGGAGCCCTGGTGGATCACAAGTTATCCATGGGACAGCAGTGTGTCCTGGTGGCCAGGAAGGCCAATGGGATCCTGGGGTGCTTAAGAAGAGTGTATCCAGCAGATCCAGGGAGGTTCTCCTCCCCCTCCACTCTGCCCTGGTGAGACCTAATCTTGAGTACTGTGTTCAGTTTTGGGCTCCCCAGTTCGAGAGGGACACGGATCTGCTGGAGAGGGTCCAGCAGAGGGCTACAAGGATGATTAGGGACTGGAGCACTGCCCTGTGAGGAGAGGCTGAGGGACCTGGGGCTTTTTAATCTGGAGAAGAGAAGACTGAGAGGGGATTTAATCAATGTTTCTAAATATCAGAGGGCTGGGGGTCAGGAGGGAGGGGACAGGCTCTGCTCACTTGCTCCCTGGGATGAGACAATGAACAATGGATGTAAGCTGCAGCACAGGAGATTCCACCTCAACATAAGGGGGAACTTCTTTACTGTGAGGGTCAGAGAGCACTGGAACAGGCTGCCCAGAGAGGTTGTGGAGTCTCCTTCTCTGGAGACTTTCAGAACCTGTCTGGATGTGTTCCTTTGTGACCTGAGCTAGATTGTATGGTCCTGCTCTGGCAGGGGGGTTGGACTCAATGATCTCTTTGAGTCATTTTCAACCCCTGACATGCTGTGAGCCTGTGATAACCTAATGAAATCTGCAGGAAATGTATTTGTGCAGGATGGAGAGCTGAGTTCCACACCAAACAGAGCTCAACTAGGTGGTGAGCTGTGAAATCTGTCATGCTGTTCTCGGGAGAATGCAGTTTGTGCATTTTTCACTTTTATCTCAGGGACTAGGAAAGCTGTGGGAGGAGTCCTGGCTTTATTCATGCAGCCTGTTGATGATGCAGGAGGGCTTAGTGAAAAAGTGTTTCCATGGAGTAGCAGGTGGTCTGAGTCCTAAACTTACCCTGAGATTTCTGTTGGAGTTAGACTGCAGCGTGGTGGAGCACAGGAGCTACAGGTGCTCCCTGAATGCTGTTCTACGTGTGCTGAGGAATTTAAAGAGCTGAGCCCTGTGCAACTCAGCTCAAAACTCAGAATTAGATTGAAAGCCTGCAAGACTATTTACTTTTTTCTTAATTTTTCATAAAATTCTAGAATGGCTCCTGCTCAAACCGCCTTGGGATTCACAGGCAGGGCTAGGTGGTAGAAATGCCTGCAAACATCTCATCTTTTTAGGCTGGATGTTAGGAAGAAGTTCTTCCCAGCAAGAGAGATTGGCCATTGGAATGTGCTGCCCAGGGAGGTGGTGGAGTCCCATCCCTGGAGGTGTTTAGGAAGAGACTGGATGGGGTGCTTGGTGCCATGGTTTAGTTGATTAGATGGTGTTGGGTGATAGGTTGGACTCAATCTTGAAGGTCTCGTCCAACCTGGTCTATTCTATTCCATTCCATTCCATTCCATTCCATTCCATTCCATTCCATTCCATTCCATTCCATTCCATTCCATTCCATCCTAGTCTATCCTATCTAGGGGTTATGACCAGAAAATGACTAATAAAACTGGTGCACATTGCTTCAAGTTGAACAACAGCCAGAGAGTCAGTGCTTATTGTAGAAATGGTGCTACTCCTGCCTGCTAGAGTGCCTTCTCCAGTGCTCACTCACATGGAAAGAGGAATCCACAGTTCACCATCACATTAATAAATCACAGACTGGCTTAGGTTGGAAGGCACCTTAGAGATCATCTACTTTAACCACCCTGCCATGGGCAGGGATGCCTCTCAAATAGATTCAGCTACTCAAGGGTTATAGAATCATAGAATTGTTAGGGTTGGAAGGGACCTCAAGGATCATCCAGTTCCAACCTCCTGCCATGGCTTCATCCAACCTGGCCTTGAACACCTCCAGGCAAGAAGCATCCACAACCTCCCTGGGCAGCCTGTCCCAGAGTCTCACCACCCTTGTATCGAAGAAATTCCTCCTAAGATCCAGTATAACCCTACTCCCCCTCAGTTTCAAACCATTTTTGAAGCTTCACTGCATGTTAGATAGTTACTCAGATTTGCTTCTGCATTCTTAAATTGCAGAAACTTGGTCCTGGTCATTTGAGGAGGCTGCAGGCTACATTTCAGCACTCAATCTAGTATCCTTCCACACTGAGACATGTGTTTGCTATTTTCCTATTTATATCATCCCATCCCACACAAGCTCATGTAATTGTAATCCTCTGCAGGAAAAGGAGAAATATGACTAAAACAGTCATCCAGGAAGGATCAGTAGAAGGTATTAGGAGGTTGAGGTTTGGTGAGGTTTGGTTTGGTTTGGTTTGGTTTGGTTTGGTTTGGTTTGGTTTGGTTTGGTTTGGTTTTCCCCCAATAACCAGGTAGGGAGAAAAGCCATCTTGCTGCTCTGCTTTTCAGCAGCCAAGCTAGATTGTGATGAACTGGAAATGGGGAAGCCACTGACAACAAAAATTATTTTGCATATGATTCATGTATTTTTGTGCCTATCAAATATGGCAAATATAAATTTGGGTCAGGGCAATCCCAAGCACCAATATAGGCTGGGCAGCAACTGGCTTGAGAGCAGCCCTGAAGAAAAGGGCTTGGGGGTGCTGGTGGATGAGAGGCTGAACATGAGCCAGCAGTGAGCACTTGCAGCCCAGAAAGCCAACCAGAGCCTGGGCTGCAGCGAGAGAAGCATAGACAGCAGGGTGAGGGAGGTGATTCTCCCCATCTACTCCACTCTGGTGAGACTTCACCTGGAGCTCTGAGTCCAGTTCTGGAGGCTATGTTAGAAGAAGGATGTGGAGGTGCTGGAAAGTGTCCAGAGAAGGGCCACGAGGATGAGCAGAGGGCTGGAGCTGCTCTGCTATGAGGACAGACTGAAGGAGTTGGGGCTGTTCAGTCTGCAGAAGAGAAGGCTCCAAAGAGATCTAATTGTGGCCTTCCAGTGTCTGAAGGAAGCCTACATGAAAGCTGGGGAGGGACTGTTAAGGGTGTCAGGGAGTGATAGGACTGGGGGAAATGCAACAAAACTAGAAATGGGGAAATTCAGATTGGTTCTTAGGAAGAAGTTCTTCCCCATTAGGGTGGTGAGACACTGGCACAGGTTGCCCTGGGAGGTGGTGGAAACCTCATCCCTGGAGGATTTTGCAGCCAGGCTGGATGTGGCTGTGAGCAACCTGCTGTAGTGTGAGGTGTCCCTGCCCATGGCAGAGGGGCTGGAACTAGATGATCCTTGAGGTCCCTCCCAATCCTGACAATTCTATGATTCCATGATTCTGTGATCTGTGTTTCTTCAGTAAATATTTCTCTCTTTTTTTTTCACTTGGATATTAGATCAGGTTTGTAGATTATATTTTTTTTTCAATGTGCAATTACAGCTTGATGAGAACTGAACTTAAAAAAGCCAGATGATTAAGCAGAACCAAGCTGTTGCATTTGATGCTTTGGAAGTATGAGCATCATCTGTCACTGTGTTGTGAGATGTGCTCTCAACAGACTGCATGTTCTGAATAAACACCCAGGGCTTGAAGTCTAAGAAAAGAGACCAGGCATGAGCTCACAGTGAAGTTAAATGGGAGCACAAATTAAACACCCTGAGAGTGGTGAAGCCCTAGAATGGGTTGTCCAGGGAGGTGGTTGGGGCCCTGTCCCTGGAGGTGTTTAAGAGCAGGCTGGATGAGGCTCTGGCCAGGCTGATCTAGTGTGGGGTGTCCCTGCCCATGGCAGGGGGGTTGGAACTAGATAATCCTTGTGGTCCCTTCCAACCCTGACTGATACTATGATACTAAGATATTGCTGAAGATAAAGAGGATTTGAACCTGTGATTGCCATTGAAGGATAGATTTCACAGAACCACAGAATTTTAGGGGTTGGAAGTGACCTCAAATAATCATCCTGTTCCAACCACTTGCTATGGGGGTTGGAACACCTCACACTACAGCAGGTTGCTCACAGCCACATCCAGCCTGGCTGCAAACACCTCCAAGGATGAGGCTTCCACCACCTCCCAGGGCAACCTGTGCCAGTGCCTCATCACCCTCATGGGGAAGAATGAGGTGGTGGAGCTACCATCATTGGAGGTGTTCAGAAGGAGACTTGATGGGGTGCTTGGTGCCATGGGTTAGTTTTTAGGTGGGTTGGATTGGTTGATGGGTTGGACGCGATGGTCTTGAAGGTCTCTTCCAACCTGCTCTGGTCTGGTCTGGTCTGGTCTGGTTCTATTCTATTCTATTCTATTCTATTCTATTCTATTCTATTCTATTCTATTCTTCCTAACATCCAAAGTGCATCTACCCATTTCTAGGTTTTCTTTCCTGCCTAGAGTAGGTCACACAGGAATGCATCCAGGCAGCTTTTGAGAGTCTCCAGAGGTGGAGACTCCACAACATCCCTGGGCAGCCTGCTCCAGTGTCCAGCGTTTCCTGACATCCATTATTTTGGTCAATAGAGAGCAGCTGATGGTTTGGCATTAATTACTTTTGTTTTTCTAGAAAAGAATTTTGAGAAGGATGGGAGAGAACAGAGAGATTCCCATGTGCTTAGTATTGGCTCAACCCTCTTCCCACAAAGCTTGATGTAAGTTTTCAGTTTCTAAAAACATTTTAAGTGAGTATTAAGCGAGCCACACCTTGAGTCCTGTGTCCAGTTCTGGGCTCCTCAGTTTAGGAAAGATCTTGAGCTGCTGGAAGGTGTCCAGAGAAGGGCAAGAAAGCTGGGGTCTGGTGCACAGCCCTATGAGGAGAGACTGAGGGAGCTGGAGTTGATTAGCCTGGAGAAGAGGAAACTCAGGGGAGACCTTATTGCTGTCTACATCTACCTGAAGGGAGGTTGTAACCAGGTGGGGGTTGGTCTCTTCTCCCAGGCAACCAGCACCAGAACAAGAGGACAGTCTCAAGCTGTGCTAGGGAAGGTTTAGGCTGGATGCTAGGAAGAAGTTCTTCCCAGAAAGAGAGATTGGCCATTGGAATGTGCTGCCCAGGGAGGTGGTGGAGTCACCATCACTGGAGGTGTTTAAGAAGAGACTGGATGAGGCACTTGGTGACATAGTTTAATTGATTAGATTGTATTGGGTGATAGGTTGGACTTGATGATGTCAAAGGCCTTTTCCAACCTGGTCTATTCTATTCTATTCTATTCTATTCTATTCTATTCTATTCTATTCTATTCTATTCAAATCTATTCTATTCATATCAATTCAAATCTTTTCCTTTCCTTTCCTTTCCTTTCCTTTCCTTTCCTTTCCTTTCCTTTCCTTTCCTTTCCTTTCCTTTCCTTTCCTTTCCTTTCCTTTCCTTTCCTTTCCTTTCCTTTCCTTTCCTTTCCTTTCCTTTCCTTTCCTTTCCTTTCCTTTCCTTTCCTTTCCTTTCCTTTCCTTTCCTTTCCTTTCCTTTCCTTTCCTTTCCTTTCCTTTCCTTTCCTTTCCTTTCCTTTCCTTTCCTTTCTATTTTGAATGTAGAATGTGGTCTAATGGCTTCTTTTCAATATGCTCATATACTGATGGGGTGGGTTTAGGCTATGCCTTTAAAATTTTGTTACAGATTTTGAGCAGAAAAGTAGAGAAATGCAAATAAATCTTTATTGGATGTAAAAAGGAAAACCAAAGATAATTCTCAACAGTTTCATGGGAGATATATCTGCTCTAAGACTGCTTGTACCAACACAATTTGCTCTCTTCTGATCTCTTCTCTGCTGGCTTTGTGCTCTGAAGGGAGACTAATCTGCTTCTGCTTGACCTTGGCTGCATTGGTTTGGTGAAGTCTAAGAGCTACTTTTTCTCTGCTCATTTGTCCCTTTTGGACAGGGTGTGAGGGGACAGAGGGACAGCTTCTTGACATGGGGGGGATCTCATGTTGTTTGTCAATTGTAAATACTTGTCAATACTGTAAATCCTGTATATCTTGTACATTGCATTCCATTGTGGCTTGTAGTTTTGCCCTTTAAATACAGCTTCCATTTGCTTCCAACTGAGCCGGTCTGGCAAAGTTAATGCCGACGGGGGGGGGGGGGTGGGGTGGGAGGGAATCTCAACCCACCACAACTGAAGTGAATAAAGTTTTACTGAGTCAGGTTTCTATATTCAATGTAGGGCCTAACTTTTCCAGGAGAGTAAGTTCTAGTGGCAGCATGCATTTGTTTCCATGCTTGCTTTCCTTACTGCCTCAGAGCACACTGCTGAAGTTGAACTGTCAATGGGGAAAGGCGAGCACTCCAACTCCCATAAATCATTTCAAACCCCAAGAACAGATGGTGCTCAGAAGCAGCACCACAGCCTGCTGTTCCCTGAGATTTGAGGAAGGCCCTGTAGCTCTCCATGGAGAGCAATTTCATTTTGCTCACTTCACCCATTAGGCATGAGTGATTAAAAAAATAACCAAAAATGTCATTGCAGCTCCTGAGGAGAACTCAGATACTGGCTGCAGAAATCCTACTTCATCCTTTCTGTCCTTTGGGTTAAGATTCACATCTCCTGGAGGATAGAATAGAATAGCATAGAATAGCATAGAATAGAATAGAATAGCATAGCATAGAATAGAATAGAATAGAATAGAATAGACCAGACCAGGTTGGAAAAGACCTTCAAGATTGAGTCCAATCCATCATCCAACCCCATCTAATCAACTAAACCATGGCACCAAGCACCCCATCAAGTCCCCTCCTAAACACCTCCAGTGACAGTGACTCCACCACCTCCCTGGGCAGCACATTCCAGTGGGCAATCTCTCTGTCTATGAAGAATTTCTTCCTAACATCCAGTCTAAACCGCTCCTGGTGCAGCTTGAGACTGTCCTCTTGTTCTGGTGCTGGTTGCCTGGGAGAAGAGACCAACCTCCACCTGGCTACAATCTCCTTTCAGGTAGTTGCAGATGGCAATAAGGTCTCCTCTGAGCCTCCTCTTCTCCAGGCTAATCAACCCCAGCAAAGGCCTTTGAAGAGGAATCTTGACAGGCTGGACAGATGGGCAGAATCCAACATCATGAGATTTAAAACATCTAAGTGACAAGTTCTGCACTTTGGCCACTACATCCCCATGTAGTGCTACAGGCTGGGGTCAGAGTGGATGGAGAGTAGCCAGGCAGAAAGGGACCTGGGTGTGCTGGTTGAACATGGTGGGTAGGCTGAACATGAGCCTGCAGTGTGCCCAGTTGGCCAAGAGGGCCAATGGCATCCTGGCCTGTATCAGGATGGGGAGAGGCTGAGGGAGCTGGGGTTGCTTAGCCTGAAGAAGAGGAGGTTCAGGGGAGACCTTCTTGCTCTCTACAACTACCTGAAGGGAGGTTGTGGCCAGGCAGAGGTTGGTCTCTTCTCCCAGGCAACCAGCACCAGAACAAGAGGACACAGTCTCAAGCTGTGCCAGGGGAGGTTTGGCTGCATTTTAGGAAGATGTTCTATGCAGAGAGAGTGATTGGCCATTGGAATGTGCTGCCCAGAGAGGTGGTGGAGTCACCATCATTGGAGGTTTTTAGAAGGAGACTTGATAGGGTGCTTGGTGAAATGGTTTAGTTGATTAGGTGGTGTTGGATGATAGGTTGGATGTGATGACCTTGAAGGTCTTTTCCAACCTGTTTTATTCTATTCTAGCTTCTATTCTAGTATTTTTTTTTATATAATATATCTGTGGGGGGAAAAAAAAAGCCACAAACCACAATAATTGATTACAGTTCAAACAATCCCATCAATCTTGTTCAAACCAGGAGAGAAACCAATCTAATGGTATGCACTGAGTTGCAATATATGAGAATATATTAAAAGAGGAAAAATCCAGGGGCCACCACTTTGTTTCATTTAATTTAGTGGTGCATAAATATCCCCCTCCCCATATTGGGTCATCTTTGAGGTCTCTTCCAACCTTGGTGACTCTCTGATTCTGTGAATGAGTGCCAATATGAGCTGGAAAACAGAGGCTGACTGTCTGTGTAAAGAATAATATTCTTAACAGTTAATCTGGCACTAAGTTAGGGGTAAATTATTAATGTGCTCTCTGCATCCTATAATAGGCCAGATCATGCTATTTAGGATGCTCCATTAATATCTACTTCTATAAGGAATGGTAGCAATAAAAATTCTGTCCAATTGCACTTTTGTGACTGATTAACTCTCTCTGGAGTAAAATCTTGATCCCAAGCCTTGCTTTACTGGGGAATCTGTGAAACACAGGAAAATCCTGGAACAAAATGGAAAGGAACGGAATGGAACAGAACAGAACAGAACAGAATAGAATAAACCAGACCAGACCAGACCAGGTTGGGAAAGCAATTTGAGATCATAGAGTCCAACCTATCACCCAACACCATCTAATCAACTAGACCATGGCACCAAGAACCCCATCCAGTCTCTTCCTAAACATCTCCAGGGATGGTGACTCCACCACCTCCCTTGGCAGCACATTCCAACGGCAAATCACTCTTTCTATGAGGAACTTCTTCCTAACATCCAGCCTAAACCTCCCCTGGTGCAGCTTGACACTGTGTCCTCTTATTTTGGTGCTGGTTGTCTGGGAGAAGAGACCAACCTCCACCTAGCTACAACCTCCCTTCAGGAAGTTGTAGAGAGCCATAAGGTCTCTCCTGAGCCTCCTCTTCTCCAGGCTAAGCAACCCCAGCTCCCTCAGTCTCTTCTCACAGCGCTGTGCTCCAAAACCCTCACCAGCCTCGTTGCCCTTCTCTGGACACCTTCCAGCAACTCAACATCTTTCCTAAACTGAGGAGCCCAGAACTGGACACAGGACTCAAGGTGTGACCTATCCCAGTGCTGAGTACAGGGCAGAATGACTTGGCTCCTGCTGGCTACACTGTTCCTGATACAGGCCAGGATGCCATTGGCCTTCTTGTCCACCTGGGTACACTGATGGCTCATGTTCAGTTGGCTGTCAATCAGCACCCCTAGGTCCCTTTCTGCCTGGCAGCTCTCCAGCCACTCTGTTCCCAGCCCGTAGCACTGCATGGGGTTGTTGTGGCCAACATGTAGAACCCGGCACTTAGATGTGTTAAATCTGATGAATCTTACACCCTGAGCATTTTGCATCTCTTTTCTAAGCAGTGTCATCTGTTTTACTCGAAATGAAACACACATTCTTGTCTTCATGAACTGCAAGGCCTAGGGGAGTGGTTAACTCACACTTCAGAAGTCAGCCGTGGAACGAGGATGCATTTTTCGGATGGATTTCCTTTAATTACAGTATATCTGGCAGAGAGATTAGCACCATACATCTCTGTGTAACAGTTAACCCCTTAAAATCTGCCTTTTTGTAGAGATGTGAAGGATAAAAGTGAAATTACCAACATCTATATGAGTAAATTCTATCTTTGGACACAAGATGTCTGAAGTGACATCTACAAGACATCTAGAAGAAGGCTTGGGGGAGACTGTTTAGAAGGGCCTGTGGTGATAGCATGAAGGGCAGTGGTTTTAAACCAGAGCAGGGGAGATTTAGTTTGGACATCAGGAGGAAGTTCTTCTCAGTGAGGTTGGTAAAACGATGGAACAGGTTGCCCAGGGATGTGGCTGAGACCCCATCTCTGGAGACATTCAAGATCACACACCTTGAGTCCTGTGTCCAGTTCTGGGCCCCTCAGTTTAGGAAAGATGTTGAGTTGCTGAAAGTGTCCAGAGAAGGGCAACAAAGCTGGGGAGGGGTCTGGAGCACAGCCCTGTGAGGAGGGGCTGAGGGAGCTGGGGTTGCTGAGCCTGGAGAAGAGGAGGCTCAGAGGAGCCTCTACAACTACCTGAAGGGAGGTTGTAGCCAGCTGGGGATTGGTCTCTTCTCCCAGGAAACCAGCACCAGAACAAGAGGCCACAGTCTCAAGCTGTACCAGGGGAGGTTTAGGCTGGATGTTAGGAATAGATTCTTTGAGAAAGTGAGACTGGCCATTGGAATGTGCTGCCCAGGGAGGTGGTGGAGTCATCATCACTGGAGGTGTTTAAGAGACTGGATGAGGCAGTTGGTGCCATATTTAGTTGATTAGATGGTGTTGGGGGATAGGTTGGAGTTGATGATCTCAAAGGTCTTTTCCAACCTGGTTATTTCTATTCTATTATTCTATTCTATTCTATTCTATTCTATTCTATTCTATTCTATTCTATTCTATTCTATTCTATTCTGTTCTGTTCTGTTCTATTCTGTTCTGTTCTGTTCTGTTCTGTTCTGTTCTGTTCTATTAGTTTGAAGTGGCCCTGAGCAGCCTGATCTAACTGGAAGTGTCCCTGATAACTCCAAGGGGGTTGGACAAGATGACCTCTGAGGCTCCCTTCCAATCTTGTGCAATCTGTGATTATGGGATTCTGCAATGTATGATACAAGAGCCTGAAAAGATATTTAATGCCTTTTGTAGTCAGTTTGGGAATTCAGTTTCATTGGATATATCAAAAGCTTGAGAAAAGCCTCTTTCCTAGCCCCTAGTCTTCCAGTGTCATCATTTAAGCAGTATCTCCAACACATTCAGTAATTAAGGAATAATTTACAATGATTTGCAGTACAGCCCTTAAAGATGAGGAAGCAGGAAAGATCTCTCTTTCTCTGCTGAGTCTCTACTTTTCATTCAACACTTTCCCTGAAATAGGTTTCAGAAATCAGCTGTAATTTCCCTGATGTACTATACCAGCTACCAGACAGAACAGCAAAGAATTGATCAGATGAATGTAAATGCAACTTAAGAGAATGCAGAAATCCAGCTGGGATAGATCTATTTTATCTGTTAGAAGGTAGGAGGGCTCTGCAGAGGGACCTTGACAGGCTGGACAGATGGGCAGAGTCCAACAGGATGGCATTCAACAAGTGCCGGGTGCTGCACTTTGGCCACAACAACCCCATGCACTGCTACAGGCAGGGGACAGAGTGGCTGGAGAGCAGCCAGGCAGAAAGGGACCTGGGGGTACTGCTTGACAGCAGTTGAACAGAAGCCACCAGTGTGCCCAGGTGGTCAAAAAGGCCAATGGCATCCTGGACTGGATCAGAAATAGTGTGGCCAGCAGGAGCAGGGAAGTCATTCTGCCCTGTACTCAGCACTGGTTAGGCCACACCTTGAGTCCTGTGTCCAGTTCTGGGCTCCTCAATTTAAGAAGGACATTGAGACTCTTCAACATGTCCAGAGAAGGGCAACAAAGCTGGGGAGAGGCCTTGAGCACAGCCCTGTGAGGAGAGGCTGAAGGAGCTGGGGTTGCTTAGCCTGGAGAAGAGGAGGCTCAGGGGAGACCTTCGTGCTGTCTACAACTACCTGTAATTAGCCATTGGAATGTGCTGCCCAGGGGAGTGGTGGAGTCACCATCCCTGGAGGTGTTCAAACAAGGGAATGGATGTGGCACTTGAAGCCATGGTTTAAGAGGTGTTAGGTGCTAGGTAATAAATTGGACTTGATGATCTCTGAGGTCTCTTCCAACCTTATTGATTCTATGATCCTATGATTATTTCTCTTGCACAGCAGAATCTGTTCCATGTGGCTTTTGAATACCTTTCTGGGACATAATTTCCTTCTGCAGTATCTGAGGGAATAGGGCAGGCTTCCTCTGAGAGCTTCAACCACGAAAAGAAAGCCTTTTACATTCATCTTTTCTGGAACATGAACAGACTGTACCCATCTCAAATAGCAACAACAACCAAAGAAAAAAATATATAGAATCATTTAAAAAAAGAAACCACATCCTCTTGAAGAAATATGTGATTTTCATCCCACACATGTGTCACTTTCCCAGCAGAAGGGAAAGATCTCTGTGAAAGTACACCAGCTTTTTCCATCTGATGCCTTCCCAGAGAGCTGCACGCCGAGGAAAAACCCCCAACAACATTTATTTAGCAGCAACACTCTCAACAGCTAAGAAAACTTGCCTCTGCTAAGGAACAGCAACAAGAAACAGAGTCTGATCACCAGAGAACTGCATGACTACAAAGCAGTGGGGGAAAAAAAAGGAGCTGGTGCTTTTCATAGATCAGCTATTTAACTTCTCACTGCTGGTGCTGCACAGATGGTCTTCAGAGTGTTGCTTCATCCATCAGTTATCCTTTATCAGTGTTCATCATTCTGTTGCCACAGGGAGGTGGTGGGTCAATGTCAGTGGAATGGGATGGGATGGGATGGAATGGAATGGAATGGAATGGAATGGAATGGAATGGAATGGAATGGAATGGAATGGAATGGACCAGGTTCAAAGAGATCTTCAAGATCACTGAGTCCAACCTATCACCCAACATCATCTAATCAACTAAACCATGCCAAGCACCCCATCCAGTCTCATCCTAAACACCTCCAGTGATGGTGACTCCACCACCTCCCTGGGCAGCACATTCCAATGGCCAATCTCTCTCTTTCTGTGAAGAACTTCTTCTTAACATCCAGCCTAAACCTCCTCTGGCACAGCTTGACACTGTGTCCTCTTGTTCTGGTGCTGATTGCCTGGAAGAAGAGACCAACCCCCACCTGTTTACAACCTCCTTTCAGGTAGACAGCAAGAAGGTCTCCCCTGAGCTTCCTCTTCTTCAGGCTAAACAACCCCAGCCTCTCCTCACAGTCAACATCTTTCCTAAACTGAGGGGCCCAGAACTGGACACAGGACTCAAGGTATGACCTAACCAGTGCTGAGCACAGGGCACAGTGACTTCCCTGCCCCTGCTGGCCACACTGTTCCTGATGCAGGCCAGGATGCCATTGGCCCTCCTGGCTACCTCGGCACACTGCTGGCTCATGTTCAGCCTACTATTAACCAGCACCCCCAGGTCCCTCTCTGCCTGGCTGCTCTCCAGCCACTCAGACCCCAGCCTGTAGCACTGCATGGGGTTGCTGTGGGCAATGTGCAGAACCTGGCACTTAGTTGTGTTAAATCTCTGTTTAAGAAAAGCTTGGATGAGGCACCTAGTGCCATGGTCCAGTTGATTAGTTAGGGTTGGGTGATCAGTTGGACTTGATGCACTTGGTGGTCTCTTCCAACCTGGTTGATGCTGTGATTCTGAGATACATTCCCCGTAAAACAACCTGAGGCCTTAAAACTTTAAAACACCTAATTAGATGGCTCAAGAATTGCAGCTCACTTCTCATTCCTATTGCTTTTGCTTTCCATGTCTAAGATGTTTAAGACACATGCACCAGCAACACTCTCAACAGCTAGGAAACCTTGCCTCTACTAGGGAACAGCAGCAAGAAACAGAGTCTGATCACTAGAGCATTGCAGGAATACAAACCAGAGGAGGGAAAAACTGTTATTTGAGAAGGAGCTGGTGCTCTTCATAGATCAGCTATTTAACTTTTCACTGGGGAAGACAGATGGCCTCTCTGACTGGTAGATGGCAAAGGAAATGGAAGGCACAGTGGAAAGAGCTGGACACCAGCCAAAGTAAAGATTGCAATTTTGATCTCATGGAGTCGAAGTGCAGTGCATACAGCAATCATTTCAATAATGTCTAGCTGACTGCCTGCCACAGCCTTCATTTCAAGACCTGGAACGTTGCAACAAACAGATCACACCCAGGTGTATTTTGATGAGGAACAGGGAACGTGCACTTCCTAGCCAACGTTTTCTTCTGGAGCGCAGCCTCCAATCCACTCACTTTCACACCATGGTGAAACAAGTGGAGCTAATTCAAGAGACACAACTTCTGGAACAGAGTTGTGTTGTGAAGATGTTTACACATTGCTGGTGGTGCTGTACAGATGGTCTTCAGAATGTTGCTTTGTCGATTAGTGTGGTGGTTTGAGGCTCAGCCTCCCTTGCCTCCCACCAGGGCAAAAAAAAACCTGAGACTCACACAAACGGATTGCAGAAGTGATGGAAAGTTTAAATGGAGAAGCAGTGAATATTTTACAGGGAACCACAAGTGCTGTGACAAAAGAAGATCCCAAACCATACCCAGAAGCCTTCCAGCACTCCCCTCTCCCCACCTGAGAGTACACCCAAAACCCCCAGGGCTCTTTCCCCCTCCCCCCCACTTCCATTGTTAGGCTAATCTCAGCTGGCCAGATCTGAGATTGCCCTTCCCCCTTCTCCTCTTGGCATTAAGTTTAGCCAGGCCTAAGAGGCCTTGAAATAACTCCCCCTCTGTTACCAGATAGGGATCATCTCCCACAGCAGCAGCGAGGGAAGAAGAGGAAGTGTGAGACTTTGATGATAGATTTATAGGGAGCAGGACATTATGGGATGACATACACAGCTTCCTGTGTCCACCCACTGGGACAGAGACAGAAATAGAGATAGAGATAGAGGTAGAGATAGAGATGATAGATAGAGATGATAGACATGATGGGTAGAGATAGAGATGATAGAGAGATGACAGAGAGAGAGATAGAGAGGGAGACAGAGAGATAGATATAGAGAGATGATAGAGATAGAGATAGAGATGAGAGATAGAGATAGAGATAGAGATAGAGATAGAGATGATAGAGATAATAGAGATGATAGAGATGATAGAGATTAGAGAGAGAGAGATGATAGAGATAGAGATAGAGATAGAGATAGAGATAGAGATAGAGATAGAGATAGAGATAGAGATAGAGATAGAGATAGAGATAGAGATAGAGATAGAGATAGAGATAGAGATGAGACAGAGATGATAGAGATAGAGATGATAGAGATGAGAGCGAGAGAGATATAGAAAGAGAGAGATAGAGATAGAGATAGAGATAGAGATAGAGATAGAGATAGAGATAGAGATAGAGATAGAGATAGAGATAGAGATGAGATAGAGATAGAGAAAGAGAGATAGAGATAGAGATAGAGACAGAGACAGAGACAGAGAGAGACAGAGACAGAGACAGAGACAGAGACAGAGATAGAGATAGAGATAGAGATAGAGATAGAGATAGAGATAGAGATAGAGATAGAGATAGAGACAGATGAGATTCTGGAGATGATAGAGATAGACTATGGAGACAGAGAGAGAGACAGAGATGGTAGATATAGATAGAGATGATAGAGAGAGAAAGAGAGATTAAAGAGAGAGAGAGAGATGATAGAGATGATAGAGATACAGAGATAGATAGATAGAGATGAGAGAGAGAGAGAAAGAGAGACCTCTGAGAACTTCTATAACAGGTTTTCAATACTTATGTTAATCTTCCTCTGCACTGTCAGCTCCAGTACCACTAGGAAAATGAGAAGGTTGGTTCTTCCTTTCTATTAATGACTCTGTGGCTCTTCTCTAAATACTATCTTGCAGCTCTTAATGAACACTGTTAGTTCAAATGCTCACTTGTCTTTTTCCTCTTGGGTAAGAGTGGTCAGGAATTTATGGCTAAGGTGCTAAAGACTAAACTCAAGTGAAGTTGGTTCTTGCTGTTGCCATCAGCACACCCTCACACCCGTGAGGAAATACATGTGGTTCACCAATACATGAACAACCCACAAAGGGAAATGGATCTGATGGAACAAGTTTTTTTTCCCCCCCCAGTATCAAAAAGGTGAAATTCAATGGAGCCTTAACAAAGAGAGCCCTAATTCTAATCTATGGGCAATATCTTCATCTGAGACAGTTTAGCTGTCCCTGAAGAAGACAGATAAAGAGGGCTCTGGGCTGGGTACAACTATTAATTTTTCCAGATATTTATCTGACTTATCATAAAGCAGCACAAACTCCTCAGCCTAATGCAGGCTCCCCTTCTGCAGGGAGATATTGCTGGGTGGTGATAAAAAGGAGCTGGAAAGAAGGAGCATCGTGACACAGAAAGGGAATAATGCCAAGGAACAAATAAATGCAGGCAGATAAAAGAGGAAAGAAAATATTCTTCCCTGTGACACTCTTTCTTCCACCTGGGGGGGAGTATAAATATATATTTAATAACTTCCTCACCTGGAGGTGAGGAAGTTGTTAAATATAACATTAAGATGAAGCAAAAGAAAAGGCTTAATTTTTCGTGGTGGCAATTAGAGGAAGGGAAATGCTGTCAGCTCGGAATTAAGAGGAGGTTTAATCTGACAGCTCAGTTCTCAGATAAAAGACAATCACCACCATAAAGTGCAATATTGGCTCAATGCACTAATTATTAAGGAGGGAATTAGAGATGCTAAGTAGTTTCTGAGGGTTATTTTAAAACAATTTAGATGAGGAGTTTAAAGTTTCCAAGACAAGGCATCAGCTTTACTTGTCAGTGATGATAACTGTGATTTTCATCTTCTGTGGAGTTTGATGTGTTTGAGGATACACTTGCAGAAGACTGCTAACATACAAAAGCAAATATAAGAGGCTGCACTTCAAGATGTCATTTCCTTCCATCATTTTGCCGGCCTGTAGTGAATTTACTGGCTGACCGAGTCCAAGGTCCTGCACCTGGGTCGGGGCAAACCCAGGCACTGATACAGGCTGGGCAGGGACTAGCTTGAGAGCAGCCCTGAAGGAAAGGACCGGGGGGTGCTGGTGGATGAGAAGCTCAACAGGAGCCAGCAGTGAGCCCTTGCAGCCCAGAAAGCCAATCACATCCTGGGCTGCAGCAAGAGAAGCAGAGCCAGCAGGGTGAGGGAGGTGATTCTCCCTCTCTGCACCGCTCTGGTGAGACCCCACCTGGAGTACTCTGTCCAGTTCTGGAGCCTCTATTACAGGAAGGATGTGGAGGTGCTGGAAGGTGTCCAGAGAAGGGCCATGAGGATGAGCAGAGGGCTGGAGCTGCTCTGCTGTGAGGACAGACTGAGGGAGTTGGGGTTGTTCAGTCTGAGAAGGCTCTGAGGAGACCTAATTGTGGCCTTCCAGTGTCTGAAGGGGGCTACAAGAAAGCTGGGGAGGGACTTTTTAGAGTGTCAGGGAGTGATAGGACTGGGGGGAAATGAAACAAAACTAGAAATGGGTATATTCAGATTGGTTCTCAGGAAGAAGTTCTTCCCCATGAGGGTGGTGAGACACTAGCACAGGTCACTCTGGGAGGTGGTGGAAGCCTCATCCCTGGAGGTTTTGAAGGCCAGGCTGGATGTGGCTGTGAGCAATCTGCTGTAGCATGAGGGGGTCCTGCCCATGGCAGGGGGGTTGGAACTGGATGATCCTTAAGGTCCCTTGTAACGCTGACAATTCTGTGATTCTTTGTTTCTGTGATTATGTAGAATATTAAGGTCGATTTGGAAAATCACATTTAGCCTCTTCTCTGCTGGTATTCAATCAGTTTCAGTGTTTAGGGTACAACTGCAGAATCAGATGGAACAAGAGCTTTTGCCCAGTCCCTCAGCTATGCCACCCTCAGAGCCACACTGTATAATTGAAAGCTGCAGCTATGTTTGGGAGATGATGTTTGGAAGCTGTTTGGAAGGATGCTGTCATCTTTCTCAAACTTGCTGACATCAGCCTCCCTGACAGATGGCTGGCTGTGGGCATGTGGGGAGAAGATGATGGAGAGTCTATATTTCAGAAAGCAATCATTAGTCCAGCAATGGGCTCCATGCATCATCTAAGACACAGGGAAAATGCCATGGATCTTTGTCTTTTTCTTCATTATAATCAGACTGATCATGTGTCAGAGCTCACAGAAGGAATGCATCCAGGTAGTTTCACACTGCACAATTTCCTGGAACACTCCTGATACCTTCTGAAGGAAGCAGGTTGGCATTTGAGCTTGTAGTCTGATGATGCATTTCCATGTGCTGCCATACAGTGAGGACCAGAACATCCACCCAGCTGATCTTCTCAGGAGCATCACCATTTTCAGATCAGCACTTTGAGCATTTCAGCTTCTGTTACTTTGCATTGACAACACTACAAAAAAAAAACCCCAAAGGTGCCCTTCAGACTGCACTTGGCATTCTTTTCCAGGAACCCTCACACTTGGATCAAGTGGCTTTTTGGCTCTGCCAGAACATTTTCCGTCTCTGAGAACAAGTATGATTGTGTAGTTTAATCCTCAGTCCTAAAAGAGATGTTTCAGCCTTGTGAGCTGTCCTTGGCTGCAGGGAAGTTCTCACACGCTTGAGGTATGTTATAAATGAGTCCTGTGTCCAGTTCTGGGCCCCCCAGTTTAGAAAAGATGTTGAGTTGCTGGAAGGTGTCCAGAGAAGGGCAACAAAGATGGGGAGGGGTTTGGAGCACAGCCCTGTAAGGAGAGGCTGAGGGAGCTGGGATTGCTTAGCCTGGAGAAGAGGAGGCTCAGGGGAGACCTTCTTGCTGGCTACAACTACCTGAAGCGAGGTTGTAGCCAGGAGGGGGTTGGTCTCTTCTCCCAGGCAACCAGCATCAGAACAAGAGGACACAGTCTCAAGCTGTGCCACGAAAGGTTTAGGCTGGAGGGGAGGAAGAAGTTCTTCCCAGAAAGAGAGATTGGCCATTGGAATGTGCTGCCCAGGGAGTTGGTGGAGTCACTTCTTCCTAACACCCAATCTGAATCTACCCATTTCTAGTTTTGCTCCATCCCCCCTTCTTCTAAACAATCCTATTGGTGAGATAAGTGACTAAAACTAGTTGGACCAAAACAAGTCCTTTTCCTCTTGCTTCTGTGCTCTGGGAGAGATACTAACTTGCTTCTGCTTGAGCTAGGCTGCATTGTTTTGGTATTAACTTCTCTGCTTCTGCCTCTTCTCCCTTTTGAACAGGGGTCAGAGAGGGGCAGCCAGTAGCTTCCCCTGCTCTTTGACCAGGGGTGTTCCTGCACTGTTTATTAATTGTAACTATCTGTCAATATTGTAACTCCTGTGTATTCTGTACATATTCATTGCATTCCATTGCAGATTGGAGTTTTGCTTGCAAATGCAGCTTCCAGTTGCTTCCATACTGAGCTGGTCTGGCAAAGTTAATCTTGGGGGGAAATTTCAACCCACCACACACCTCATGCTTCCAAAGACAGGAAGAGCAGGAGACCTTCTGCCATGATTTGTCCTTTAGAGGTCTTGAGAGTTTAGCAATCTGAATGCATCTTAATAGGATCAGAGACAGTGCAAGCAAATCTCTTTCCCCTCCTTCACCCCTCTGCTTTATTTTGCTGTTGTGCAGAAAGGCTCAACGGTTTGCCCTGGCAAGCCTCTTCTAAAAGTCTGCAGTAATTTGATAGCAGGGATAACCTCCAAGCCCTCTTGCTCTACAGAGACCAAGTCCTTACAATCTATTATCATCTGTCAAACCATTTCTAAGTGCTGCCAAGCGACTGCTGTCTCCTTTAGTCTAGCCAACAGGCACCGCACGCATCCATTCCAAGCACCGCAGATGAGACAGGATCAGTTTTGCTTTGCTGTTGCCACTGCCAGGTGAATCATGCCATGCCACATCACTTATTCAGGCCATCAACAGCCAAAAAAAAAGAAAGAAGATCTATGATATTTCATAGCTCTGTCTTGATAAATCAAGTCTGGTAAGCCACAAACCCAGGGAGCGAGTCGGTGGCAATGAAACCTAATGGCTCCCAAATAAAAGGCTTCATTTTTCAAAGCCTCTAATGGCCCTAGTCATTCCTTGTTTCACAGGCTGGGGCAGATTGATCAGCTAAATGAGAAGCACACACTGCTGGGCTTTGAATGACAATAAAAACAGTGGTACTGAAAGGCTGGGGGAAGGCATGCTGCCAACTTCCAGAAAGAGTCTGAACTTCAGCTGCGAACAAGCAAACCGATCATAGAATCAGAGAATGGTTTTAGGTTAGAAGGGACCTCCAAAGGTTATCTCATCCAGTTCCTCTGTAGCCAGCAGGGACATGCTCCACTAGATAGGTAGCGATAGGACCAGGGGGAATGGAATGAAGCTGGAAGTGCGGAGATTCAGGCTGGATGTGAGGAAGTGCTTCACCATGAGTGTGGTGAAGCCCTGGAATGGGTTGTCCAGGAAGGTAGTTGGGGCCCTGTCCCTGGAGGTGTTGAAGCCCAGGCTGGATGAGGCTCTGGCCAGCCTGATCTAGTGTGAAGTGTCCCTGACCATGGCAGAGAGATTGGAACTAGATGATCCTTGTGGTCCCTTCCAACTCTGACTGATTCTATGCTTCTAGATCAGGTTGCCCAGAACTCTGTCAAGCCTGACAAGGAGGGATCATATGAAAGGACTAATGGGAATGACAGGACTGAGGGGAATGGAAAAACACTACAAATGAGTAGATTCAGATTGGATGTTAGGAAGAAATTCTTCCCCATTAGGGTGGTGAGACACTGACACAGGTTTCCCAGGGCGGTGGTGCAAGCCTCATCCCTGGAGGTTTTTGCAGCCAGGTTGGATGTGGCTGTGAGCAACCTGCTGTAGTGTGAGGTGTCCCTGCCCCTGGCAGGGGGGTTGGAACTGGAGGTCCCTTCCAACCCTAACAATTCTATGATATGAACCCCCATGGATCAAACAAGCAGACAAAAAAACATCTTTTAAATGCATTTCTGGGAATTCTTAGGGAGCTTTTGTTTCTAACAATTCACATCTTGATGATTTAACTCATTTAGAAAGACTGAATTTTCCCCCCCCCCCCCATCATTCTTACCATATTTGCATTATAATAATTCAGCTTGTTTTAAGAACTGGCTTTTGGAACCCAGTTCAACTGCTGCTGCATGCCTGAAGTCTTAAGACTTCTACTTCAGTCACTCTTTAGTGGTGCTGCAAAAGAGATCTAACTCAGCTACAATATTTTACATGCACTGAAAAAAACCCTAAACTGATATTCTGGATTGTTTAAGTGCAACTCATCTATGCAGGGCTCTAGGCCTGAGAATCATGAAATTATTGAGGTTGGAAAAGACTTTGCATTTAAAAACAAGAAGTCATTGAAGGGGATTCATTTGCTAAAGTATTTCTTTATGGTGGTCCAGTGGAATGGGCTGCCCAGGGAGGTGGTGGAGTCACCATCACTGGAGATGTTTAAGAAGAGACTGGATGGGGTGCTTGCTGTCATGGTTTAGTTCATCAGATGGTGTTGGGTGATAGGTTGGACACAGTGATCTCGAAGGTCTCTTCCAACCTGGTTTATTCTATTCTATCCATAATGAGCTGAGCAGCCAACCCCAGGGTAAGCTACAGACTTAGGGATGGGTGGTTGGAAAGCTGCAACTTGGAGAGGGAACGCAGGATATTGGTTGGTAGTCAGGAGAATACAAGTCAGCAGTGTGCCCAGGTGGCCAAGAAAGCCAATGGCATCCTGGCTTGGATCAGAAACACTGTGGCCAGCAGGGACAGGGAGGTCATCATCCCACTGTACTCAGCATGGTGAGACCATACCTTGAGTGTTGTGTTCAGTTCTAGGCCCCCCACTACAGGAAGGGCATTGAGATGCTGGAGGATGTCCAGAGGAGGGCAACAAGGCTTGTGAAGAGCCTGGATCACAGGACCTATGAGGAGTGTCTGAGGGAGCTAGGGGTGCTCAGTCTGAAGATGAGGAGACTGAGGGCAGACCTCATTGCTCTCTACAACTACTTGAAGGGAGGCTAGAGTGAGGAGGGGGCAGCCCCACCACTTATATTGTCATAGCCTTCATAGCTTATGTGGATGATTTCTCAAGTCTGATGATTGCATTGCTTAATGAATTTGATGTCTGGCTCTCCCTTTGTACCCATACACAACATTTTTTTCAGTCTTGAATTGCAAAGAGCTAGAGGGATGTGAAGTGTCTCCTCTTCCTGACTGGAATTCAGATACAAGTGTCTGGCTCTGCCTTGGAGGTGTCTGCTTTAATGAACAGCAGAGTGCTGTTACAAGGCTCACTCAAGCCTGTAATGGGTACAGCACAAATTGGAAGCTCCTGCTTCAGCTGACATGAAAACTGTACATTTTCCTACTGTGCATTGGTCAGGAGTCAACAGCTTTCTATTCTGTACCAGAGCATTTAGAGTGACCACAGATTTCTGCTGCCACACCTTCACACATGTCATTAAAGATGATGCTATCAGGAGAAAATCATGTGAACAAATTCAGGCTTGGGTGGGAAGAAAGGTAGATCAGCCCACTCTCACTTCAGCTAGTGAGGGGTTTCTTGAGCTGTGTCACTATTTCTAGAAGCCTAGAGATCTAAAAGAAATCAAAACCAACCTTCAGTGCTGTGCATAAGAAGAGCCTGAAGTGTTACATGATACCTGTGACAGAAATGAGGGCCACACACGTGATTGTAAGGGACAGTGCCATGTTTAGGGCTGCACTCAAGTAGTATGTGGGAGACTTTAGATTTCCATCTATACTGAATGTATTCAGCAGCCATAGTTGGGGAGGAAAACCCTGACAAACCACCTTGAGGGTGTGATTTGGGCCATCTCAAATACTGGTTTCCAACTTTCAGACTGGAGAAGAAGAGGCTCAGGGGAGACCTTGTTGCTCTCTACAACTACCTGAAAGCAGGTTGCAGACAGGTGAGGGTTGGTCTCTTCTCCCAGGCAACCAGCACCAGAACAAGAGGACACAGCCTCAAGCTGTGCCAGGGGAAGTTTAGGCTGGAGGTGAGGAGAAAGTTCTTCACAGGGAGAGTTGTTAGCCACTGGAATGTGCTGCCCAGGGAGGTGGTGGAGTCACCATCCCTGGAGCGTGTTCAAAAAGATTGGACATGGCACTTGAAGCCATGTCAGGAGGTGCTAGGCAATAGGTTGGACTTGATATCTGAGGTCTTTTTCAACCTGGTTGATTCTGTGAAAGTTCTTGCTAGTCTTCCAAAACAGAAGCCTAGGTCTTAAGGACAAGGATCAGCCAAGTCACCGATTCCTGTAATTGCAGCGCCGTCCTGAGCACACAGTGGCAATTACAGACCTGCACAGTAAGATGAAAGAGAGGAAGACAGCAAAGGTGAGTTCTCCCAGTTCTCAGGAGACTTAACAGACTGCAAAACATGCTAGGAATCATAGCATGGCCTAGGCTGGAAAAGACCTTAGAGGTCACCTAATCAAACCTCCCTGCCATGGGCAGGGATGCCTCTCAACAAGATCACATTACTCAAGGCCCCATCCAACCTGGCCTTGAACATCTCCAGGGAGGGGAGACCCACCACCTATCTGGACAATCCACTCCAGAGTCTTGCCACCCTTGTAGTGAGGACTTTGTTCCTAAGAGGCAATCTAACCCTATTCTCTTTCCATTTAAACCAATTTTCCCTTGTCCCATCAGTGGACACCCATGTAAAAAGTCCCTCTCCAGCCTTCCTGTAGGTTCCCTTCAGGTATTGGAAGGCAGTTACAAGGTTCTTCCAGAATCTTCTCTTCTCCAGACTGAACAATCCGAATTCCCTTAGCCTATCCTCATAGCAGAGGTGTTCCAGCCTGGTGTTCCTCTTCTTTCAGGAAGAAAAGCTGTGGCTAGCGAGACATGAGTCAGAGGATGTCTGCCTCCAAGCATGGTGCAGAGATGACTGCTTGGAGTTGACAATTAGGAGGAAACACATGGTGTCCACCCAGGGCCAGCTGCTGGCATGCATCTCACTCCTGGAAAACATACAAGGAGAATGTGAACTCCTCAGATCAAAAGAGGTCTCATGAAACTGAGCACAGCATATAGGTACACTGTGATAAACTGCCCATCATTCAATCAGCACACAGCACTCACCTGAAATATTGGACTTCTGCCTTGTGTTTAAACAGGAAGGACCCCATGAGATGTACCAACAAAAGTACATTCAGCAGAACACACACACACAAGTATTATCCAGCACAGCTTGCATGGATCCATCACCTCTAGGGCACAGAAAGAGTTTACTCTTCAACTTATTTCAATGGGCAAGCAGAGCATTTGTAGTTTTCTTGTAGGATAAGCTGACATGCAGGACAGATCTCTTTTTGGCAGCTATCAGTGGTCAAACCAATTTTGCACTTTAGAACCAACCCCTGACCAGGTCTTCAGTGCCTGCAGGTTCAAGGTGAGGAGAAAGTTCTTCACAGAGAGAATTGTTAACCTTTGGAATGTGCTGCCCAGGGAGGTGGTGGAGTCACCATCCCTGGACATGTTCAAGAGGGGACTGGATGTGACACTTGGTGCCATGGTTTAGTCATGAGGTCTTGGGTGACAGGTTGGACTTGATGATCATTGAGGTCTTTTCCAACCTTATTGATGCTATGACTCTACTCCACATTTTCAGGTGGATGATGATGATTTATTTCTATTGGCATACTTGAAATAAGCAGAACTTGTTTGTTTCTGCATAGGTCTCAAACTCATTCCAGTGCACTTCATGATAGCAAAGGCTTCCAGCAGAAACCTCAGCTGTCTCCCCTTTCAGAGCAGCAAAGCTGATGGAAGGGCACTCTTTCATATATCCTTGTGGAAATAAAACATTCATCCCATCTTTTCAGTACCCAATCATGATCATCTTCGTCTTCACTGCTGGTGAAGTGGAAATACCTGGAAATGGGTTCTGCTTCCCTTCTTGATGGTGCAGATGAGTGATTTCATCTTACCTGAGCATCACCCATTACTTTCCCTTGCTTTGTAGCTATCCTGAGTCATTTCCTCCTATTCTATGCCTTCACCACAGTTAGAGAAACTGAAAAGCCTTGAAGGATCAGACTTAAAGTCACTTGCACAGATGCTTCCAAAGGTTAGGGAACCAACTTTGCTGTCTATTTGGCAGCCATGAAAAAGTCTTTGTCACAGGAAGTGACACCAAGTTTTATTTCCCTTCCTTACCTCCTTTTCTGGCTTTGTTGTCCTTTTGAAGCACCTTTATCAACTCCTCAGCAGCACAAGAGGAAGAAAAACCACTCTTTTGTTTCAGGAAAAGGTCAAGAGCAGTATTTTTCTCTTATTCTTTGTGCATTTCCCAGATATGCTTTATTGCTGCTTTTCCCCTCCTTTCCTTCCTTAATTCTGGAAGGAAACAGTGAGGGGGAAAAAGTGGTCTGTAAATGAGGTACAAAACCCAGAGATTTATTGACTGATGAGAGCAGACCCCAGGGGCCCCCAGGTAAAATCACAGCAATAAGCAAAATATCATCTGGCTAAACAGCTCCTGCTCTGCCACCACCATTTTTGCACCCATCACACAGCCAGGTGTAAGACTCTCACCAGCCAAGATACCACACAGAGGAGCTTCAGCCAAAGTAAGGAGGCTCAGCCAGCACCCATAGATGATATTGAAGTAGTCATCAACCCTATCCCTAACAGCCGGGGGGCCAGCAGGCCCCCCGGCCTTTGTAGTCACCACCACCATCACCCAGTGTGCACCAGGGGCACTCACCAGTAATGAGAGGAGGATCCTCCAGCCCAGAAGGGCTCAGCTTGGGGCTACTGCCTCTCCTGGTGGGGATTAAATAGGGGAGTGGGTGGGGAGGGCCAAGTGGCAACACCTGGGGTGGGAGGAGACTCAAACAGAGCTCAGGTGTTCTGGGTTTGAGGGAATAAAGGGGTAAAATGAGGCAGGTGAGGGACTTTTAGGTTGTCAGGGAATGATAGGACTAGGGGAATGGCAAAAAAAATAGAAATGGGTAGATTCAGATCGGATGTTAGGAAGAAATTCTTCCCCATGAGGGTGGTGAGACAATGACACAGGTTGCCCAGGGAGGTGGTGGAAGCTTCATGCCTGGAGGTTTTTGCAGCCAGGCTGGATGTGGCTGTGAGCAACCTGCTGTAGTGTGAGGTGTCCCTGCATGTGGCAGAGAGGCTGGAACTGGCTGATCCTTGAGATCCCTTCCAACCCCAACAATGCTATCATTCTAAAACAATTTTGCAGTTTAGGCTGGATGTCAGGAGGAAATTCTTCCCAGAAAGAGAGATTGGCCATTGGAATGTGCTGCCCGGGGAGGTGGTGGGGTCACCATCCCTGGAGGTGTTTAGGAAGAGACCGGATGAGGCACTTGGTGCCATGGTTTAGTTGATTAGATGGTGTTGGGTGCTGGGTTGGACTTGATGATTTCAAAGGTCTTTTCCAACCTGGTTAATTCTGTGATTCTCTTTGGCAGCCATGAAAAATTCTTTGCCACAGGAAGTGACACCAAGTTTTATTTCCCTTCTTTGCCTCCTTTTCTGGCTTTGTTGTCTTTTTGAAACACCTTTATCAACAGCAGCTCAAGAGGGAGAAAAGCCACTCTCTTCTGTTCCAGCAAAAGGTCAAGAGCAGTATTTTGCTCTTGTTCTTTACAACAGATTTGCAAGCAGCTTCTTGTGGCTGTAATTGTCTGCACTTTAACCACAGCTCCCTTGCAGAAATGTTACGAGAACCTGGCTTGGATCTTTAGAAACCCACAGAAGGTAGGTGAGCAATGGGAGAGAGAATCACTTCAGTGCTGAGGCAGAAGTTACTTTCCTCTGAGATTTCACATGCACTTAATTTCACTTCACACACCACCCCTTCTTAGGCATTAAACCAAACCATACATTTAGAGCCTCTGTGTCCTACTTTCTCCCACTACAATTATGGAGCAGTTTCTGCCTCTATTACACCTTTGTTAGATGGACCTTGGGCTCAGTCAGAAAATTACAGCAAATGGTTATTGAACAGGAAAGGTGAAGGATGCTTAACATTCTCAACAGGCTGCTAGACAGAGAAATGGGAACAGCAAGCTGTTGTTCTTGCCCTCCACAGAAGCAGGGAGAAAAATCTTACCAAGAGTGAAACCCCAATTCCAACTCTTAAGGCTAACTGTAACATTAACCCTAACCCTAATGCTAACCCTAACGCTAACCCTAACATCAACCTTAAAAGTAACCCTCATGCTAACTCTAACACTAACCCAAACATTAAACACTAACCCTAATGCTACTCCTAAATGCAAACCTAAGCCCTAAGAGTAAAGTAAGCCAAACCCCAACCTGTAACCATAACCCTAATGTAACCATAACTCTAAGCTTAAATCCAAACTATAATAACCTAACCACCTAACCCTCACCCTGAACATAAACCCTATCATTCTAAATCAATTTGGCAGTTGAGGCTGGATGCTGGGAAGAAATCTTCACAGAAAGAGAGATTGGCCATTGGAATGTGCTGCCCAGGGAGGTGGTGGAGTCCCCATCATTGGAGGTGTTTAGGAGGAGCCTGGATGGGGTGTTTGGTGCCATGGTTTAGTTGATTAGATGGTGTTGGATGATAGGTTGGACTTGATGATCTCAAAGGTCTCTTCCAACCGGGTTAATTCTATCCTATCCTATCCTATCCTATCCTATCCTATCCTATCCTATCCTATCCTATCCTATCCTATCCTATCCTATCCTATCCTATTCTTCATAGAGACAGTGATTGCCCATTGGAATGTGCTACCTGGGGAGGTGGTGGAGTCACTGTCACTAGAGGTGTTTAGGAGGGGACTTGATGGGGTGCTTGGTGCCATGGTTTAATTGATTAGATGGTGTTGGATGATGGGTTGGACTCAATCTTGAAGGTCTTTTCCAACCTGGTCTATTCTATTCTATTCTATTCTATTCTATTCTATTCTATTCTATTCTATTCTATTCTATTCTATTCTACTTTACTCAATTCTACTCTATTCTGCTCCATTCCATTCCATTCCATTCCATTCCATTCCATTCCATTCCATTCCACTCCATTCCATTCCATTCTATTCCATTCCACTCCATTCCATTCCATTCCATATCAAAACCACAAGTGGGAAACCTCATGTTTTGCACTTGGAGGCACCAGCAAACACCTTTCCTCTCGCTGCTCACCTGCACTCTGCTGTCTACTGCATTATTTTTGTCATGAAGGCCAACCACCACATTTTGCAGCGTGTCTCCTTCAGCCCCATGTGCTCCTCATTTGTTCCTGCTATGGAACATGAGGCAAGTGACAGAGACAGGAGCAGAATCATAGAATTGCTAGGGTGGGAAGGGACCTCAAGGATGGTCAAGAATTTATTAGCCATTTTATTAATTGCTAGCTGAGTGGCTTATCTCATCTGTTATGCAACTGCACTTGTGACAGCACAGCTTCAATGACACCAGGGGAGTGAGGACAGCACAACAGCATGGCAAAAGAAGAAAAACAAGCACTTCCTTGAAACATGATCAAAAGATCCTGATTTCATGGTTGGGTTGCTGTTGTCTGAAGGGATCCTTATCATACTGCAAGTTACATAAGCCAGCACTGGCAGCAGAGAGCAGTGGACTAAAAAGGCACTCTCAAAGAGAGATGTGTAACTTTCTCACACACTCAGCTGGCACCAGAAGTTCACATTAGAAAAAAAGTTGTAGGTAGGGAAAGCATTTAGGAGAACACAGACCCCTTCATTCACAAGAACAACCCACAACATCTCTGCCACTCTTGCCTTGGCTCTTGAGACCTGCAGAGCACAGCTGTCTAATGTCTTGGTGTCCTTTTTCTGACTGGGGCTGTCTGCAAGCCAGGAAGCTGGCATTCAGAAGATAAATCATAGAATCATAGAATCAACCAGGTTGGGAAAGACCTCAGAGATCTGCAAGGCCAACCCATCACCCAGCACCTCATGATAACTAAACTATGGCTTTAACCAACCAACCATGGCTTTAACCAACCAACCAACACAAACAAACAAACAAGACACCAAAAAACCTCCCCAAACCCCCAATGATTTCTGATTCAATATCACACCTTGTTTTTTTTCCCCTTAACCTTTTGTTTCACTTTTTTTGTCCCTTCATAAATCTCCTCCTGGGATGAGATGTGCATCCCACTTTGAGCCAATGTCAGTGCTGTAATAGCATGCCCATGACATAGCAGTTATTGAAAATGACAGCCTGACAGATGGCAGGGCAAACCCTTTAATCCCAGCCCTTGACAGCACAGGCACTGCACATCTGATGCCAGAGAATGTTTTCCTCCTGGACCCACGGCCACATGCTCCCTGGGAGCCTTCAAACTCCTAAAGCGATGATGGAGGTCTCTGAGCTGTGCAAAAAAAAATCACCTGCACCCTCAGGTGGTTAATAAAACATCTTTGCTATGTCACTCCATCAAGAGGTAGATGGAAAAGAAAGGGGGAATCATAGAACAGCTAAAGTTGGAAGGGACCTCAGAGATCACCTACTCCAACTTCCCCACCATGGGCAGAGACACATCTCAACTAGACTCAGCAGCTCAAGGCCTCATCCAACCTGGTCTTGAACACCCTCAGGGAGGAGGTAGCCACAGCTTCCCTGGGCAACCTATTCCAGAGTCTCACCATCCTTGCACTGAGGAACACTGATTGAAGTGTTTAAGAAGAGACTGGATGAGGCACTTGGTGCCATGGTTTAGTCGATTAGATGGTGCTGGGTGATAGGCTGGACTTGATGATCTCTAAGGTCTTTTCCAACCTGGTTAATTCTATTCTATTCTAATTTGATTATGTTGTAAAGGGTGAGTGCCATGAGGATGGAGCCAGGCAGTGCTCAGCGATGCCCAATGACAGCACAAGGGGCAGTGGTGGAAGCTGAGGCATAGGAAGTTCCATGGAACAGGAGGAAGAATTATTTCACTGTGAGGGTGGCAGAGCACTGAAACAGGCTGCCCAGGGAGGTTGTGGAGTCTCCCTCTGGAGACATTCAAGAGTTGAATGGATGAGTTCCTGTGTCATCTGGTAGAGGTGATCCTGTTCTGGCAGGGGGGTTGGACTGGATGATCTCTCAAGGTCCCTTCCAGCCCCTAACATTCTGTGATTCTGTGAACTAGAAAAGAAGGAGGCCAGGCAAGCTCTCTCTGGGAAGTTCACTAGACAAGAGGGGGTGGTGGTGGTACAAGCAGCACAGTCTCTGTAACTTCTGGAGGTAAGAAAGGCTTTGCAAATTAAATGCATGTGGGTGACTGAAAGCTTTTTAAGAGGCCACCATGTAACTTTGACACAAACTTCTTTTTGGACCATTGTGCAGAGGGATGACACCCAACCCACACATGATTGGTTCTCTGTTAGGAAGAAGCTCTTCCCAGAAAGAGAGATTGGCCATTGGAATGTGCTGCCCAGGGAGGTGGTGGAGTCACCATCCCTGGAGGTGTTTAGGAGGAGACTGGATGGGGTGCTTGGTGCCATGGCTTAGTTGATTAGATGGTGTTGGGTGATAGGTTGGACTCGATGATCTTGAAGGTCTTTTCCAACCTGGTTAATTCTATCCTATCCTATTCTATCCTATCCTATCCTATCCTATCCTATCCTATCCTATCCTATCCTATCCCACCCTATTCTATTCTATTCTATTCTATTCTATTCTATTCTATTCTATTCTATTCTATTCTATTCTATTCTATTCCATTCCACTCCATTCCACTCCATTCCATTCCACTCTCTGTTCTGGAGTCAGTAAGACCATTCTTCACCATACCACCTCCTCCCTCCAGTGGTTCCCTCCTGCAAGCCCAGCTGCACTTTGCTCTTAGGGCCTCTCACCTTTTCCTTGTATTTCCAGCTTGCACTGGTTTGTTCCACAGCATTGACCAAGAGCAAGCTCTTCTCAGCTGGCTTCTGTTGTGTCAGGAAGGCTCCCCAGCTGCAGAGGAGTTTGCAAAGCAGCAATTTGGTTGTTTTATTTTTATTTTTTAAAATAAGAATACAAGGATTGAGCCTGACTGGGTCAGACTAAAGGTCCATGCAGCCCAGCAGAAGGTTTTGTGATGGGAAAAGGAATTTAGCATTGTGAGGGTCATTTGTTTTTTAATTCAGCCCAGAAAGCCAATCACAGCCTGGGCTGCAGCAAGAGAAGCAGAGCCAGCAGTGCCAGGGAGGTGATTCTCCCTCTCTGCACCACTCTGGTGAGACCCCACCTGGAGTACTGTGTCCAGTTCTGGAGCCCCTATTACAGGAAGGATCTGGAGGTGCTGGAAGGTGTCCAGAGAAGGGCTAGAAGGATGAGCAGAGGGCTGGAGCTGCTTTGCTATGAGGACAGACTGAGGAAGTTGGGGCTGTTCAGTCTGGAGAAGAGAAGGCTCCCAGGAGCCCTAATTGTGGCCTTCTAGTGTCTGAGGGAGGCTACAAGAAAGCTGGGGAGGGACTTTTGAGGGTGTCAGGGAGTGATAGGAATGTGGGGAATGGGAAAAAAAAACAACTAGAAATGGGTAGATTCAGATTGGATGTTAGGAAGAAGTTGTTCCCCATGAGGGTGGTGAGACACTGGCACAGGTTGCCCAGGGAGGTGGTGGAAGCCTCATCCCTGGAGGATTTTGCAGCCAGGCTGGATGTGACTCTCAGCAACTCGCTGTAGTGTGAGGTGTCCCTGCCCATGGCAGGGGGGGTTGGAACTGGATGATCCTTGAGGTCCCTTCCAACCCTGATGATTCTGTGAAGTGGAAGGAGCTGAAAGCATGGACTCAACTGCCCTCTGTTGTTAGCCAAAGAGCAGCTGACAAAGAGCAAAAAGAGAAGGTCTGCACTAAGCCAGTGGTTATCTGTATGCAAAAACCAAGTCCATGTGATTTGTTCCCAGCACAGTCCTTCTATGCCTCAGTGAATCACTTAAGAGATGACTCCCCCAACCCTTTGTAGCTTCTTGTTTGTGGATTCATGCCTTGCCTAAATTGAAATCAGCAGGAGCATCTACTCCTAGACATAGCCTGGCTGTGTCAGCTGCCAACAGCAATTACAGAACCTCATGGGCATGACTGGCTGCAGGTTACCCAAACAGATGTCAGTTGCAGCAACACAGGCATGAGGCTGAATTTCAGAGTGCAAGCATTGGAGTGTGGCAGGTGTAAGCTCTAACAGCTCAGGCCACAGGTCAGACCCCCAGCTAGAAGTCACAACTTGCAACCATCCTTCACATTCAGAGCACCCCCTACTTTCATTTGCATACTCTTCATCAGACTCATTCTTCAGGCCTTTCACTGGTTTAGCCATTCTTCTTTTCATCCTCTCCAGCTCCTCAACATCCCTCTTGTATTGAGGGGCTCAAAACTGAACACAGTAGTCAAGGTGTGGACTCCCCAGTGCCATGTCCAGGGGGGCAATCAGTTCCTTGCTGCTGCTGGTCACACTATGGCTGATCCAAGCCAGAAATCCACTGGCTTTCCTTGCCACCTGGGCATACTGCTTGCTCACACTCAGCCACTTGTTGATTAGAACCTTCAGGTCCCTTTCTGCTGGACAACTTTCTAACCACCCTTTCCCAAGCCTGTAGTGTTGTTGTGGTCCTATCCTTCCTGCCAGAGGAAGATATGAACCATGGTAAAGCTTCAGCAGAGAAAAAAGTGAGAGGAAGGTGGGATGAGTGTGATCTTCAGGGTCAGAGTGGCTGGAGAGCGGACAGGCACAAAGGGACCTGGGGGTACTGGTTGATAGTAGGCTGAATATGAGCCAGCAGTGTGCCCAGGGGGCCAAGAAGGCCAATGGCATCCTGGCCTGCATCAGAAATAGTGTGGCCAGCAGGAGTAGGGAAGTCATTGTGCCCCTGTACTCAGCACTGGTTAGGCCACACCTTGAGTCCTGTGTCCAGTTCTGGGCTCCTCAGTTTAGGAAAGATGTTGAGTTGCTGGAAGGTGTCCAGAGGAGGGCAACAAAGCTGGGGAGGGGTCTGGAGCACAGCCCTGTGAGGAGAGGCTGAGGGAGCTGGGGTTGTTTAGACTAGAGAAGAGGAGGCTCAGGGGAGACCTTGCTGCTATCTACAACTACCTGAAGGGAGGTTGTAGCCAGTAGGGGGTTGGTCTCTTCTCCCAGGCAACCAACACCAGAACAAGAGGACACAGTCTCAAGCTGTGCCAGGGGAGCAGCTTTCTTCTAGGAAGAAATTCTTCCCAGCAAGAGAGATTGGCCATTGGAATGTGCTGCCCAGGGAGGTGGTGGAGTCACCATCACTGGAGGTGTTTAGGAAGAGACTGGATGGGGTGCTTGGTGCCATGGGTTAGTTGCTTAGATGGTGTTGGGTGATAGGTTGGACTTGATGATCTCAAAAGTCTTTTCCAACCTGGTTAATTCCCTTCCCTTCCCTTCCCTTCCCTTCCCTTCCCTTCCCTTCCCTTCCCTTCCCTTCCCTTCCCTTCCCTTCCCTTCCCTTCCCTTCCCTTCCCTTCCCTTCCCTTCCCTTCCCTTCCCTTCCCTTCCCTTCCTTCCCTTCCCTTCCCTTCCCTTCCCTTCCCTTCCCTTCCCTTCCCTTCCCTTCCCTTCCCTTCCCTTCCCTTCCCTTCCTTCCCTTCCCTTCCCTTCCCTTCCCTTCCCTTCCCTTCCCTTCCCTTCCCTTCCCTTCCCTTCCCTTCCCTTCCCTTCTAAAAGCCTTTAAAGCCCAAGGTAACACCAACCACAAATTTCTTTGCCTGCCAAGCTGCACTAACCTTGAGGTGAGTTAAGACATGCACATTGCTTTTCCATATTCTGTCTTTTGTTCCAGGATTCTCCCACCTGTAGCACAGGAATAGATTTTATAGGTTTTGAAGTAAATGGGTTGCACTGTAGCTATTGTTAGGTCTTTAAAAAAGTAGTATTTGGAAAGCCTGGCTCTACAAGGACTTTGGTACAGAGATAAAGTGTAAAGCAGTAAGGGACAACTCTGGCCTCAGGTCTTTCAACTGCTCTGCCTGCTGAACTGGTCCCCTGTAGCTTGAAAGGTGGCAAAGAGAAATCAGACAAGTCTAATAAGATGATGGGCTATTTCTGTTTGGTACAATGGAAGATACTTTCTGGAGGCTTTGTCACGTCCAAGCATCTTCTCTCATCCCATGTGTCATCATGTAACCACTTGAACCAAGCAGCCCAAGGAAGCTTTAGGTCATGTAAGTAAATTTCTGCAGGGAACATTTAACTTTGTAACCATTTTGACCTCTCAAAGTTCAGAAATATACCAACAAGTTGATGAGAATGATCAGAACTTTCCACTACCAGGCTGAGGGAAGTTTGGACTGGCCTCAGGATGAGGGTGAGCTGGACTTGATGATCTCAAAGGTCTTTTCCAACCTGGTTAATTCTATTCTATTCTATTCTATTCTATTCTATTCTATTCTATTCTATTCTATTCTATTCTATTCTATTCTATTCTATTCTATCCTATTCCTATCCTATCCTATCCTATCCCATCCCATCCCATCCCATCCATTCCATTCCATCCCATTCCATTCCATTCCATTCCATTCCATTCCATTCCATTCCATTCCATTCTATATTATTCTATTCTACAAGAAGGCTGGGGAGACCTTGTTTACAAAAGACTGGAGTGACAGGATGAGGGACAATGGTTTGAAATTCCTCCTCTCCTCCAGGCTAAGCAACCCCAGCTCCCTCAGCCTCTCCTCACAGGGCTGTGCTCCAGACCCCTCCCCAGCTTTGTTGCCCTTCTCTGGACACCTTCCAGCAACTCAACATCTTTCCTAATCTGAGGCCCAGAACTGGACACAAGACTCAAGGTGTGGCCTAACCAGTGCTGAGTACAGGGGCAGAATGACCTCCCTGCTCCTGCTGGCTCTTAGGCGTCCTTCACATACTGGAAAGTCATTATTAGGTCCCCCTGGAGCTCTCTCTTCTCCAGGCTGCACAACACTAGCTCCCTCAGCCTGTCCTTGGAGCAGAGGTGCTCCAGCCCCCTGATCATCTTTATGTGCCTCCTCTGGACCCACTTCATCAGGTCCATGTCCTTCGTGTGTTGAGGGCTCCAGGTATGGAAAATGCCTCCAGAGAAGGAGACTCCACAGCCTCCCTGGGCAGCTTGTCCCAGTGCTCACAGTGAAGTAGTTTCCCCTATGCTTACATGGAACCTGCTGAGCTCCACTTTGCGTCCGCTGCCCCCTGTCACTGCACACCGCTTACAAGCGTCCGTCCCCATCCTCCTGGCACTCGCCCTGTAAACACTTATAGCATTAATTAAACTAATGATTTGCCACGCTGAATACAGAGGTTAAGTAGACCACAAAAACCACAGGAGGAACGCTCGGTAAGCGGAGGCAGCAATATGAGAACACCACACGAACCAGCTCCACTCTCCTCCGCTTAGCGCTGAGGTTCGGCTCGGCTGAGCTCGGCGGCGGCCCCCTGCTGCCACCTGGTGGACACGCACGGCAGCGCACCGCCTCCCCAGCCCTATAGATGCTGAACAGCGCAGATCGCTTCAGGTAGCCAGCCTGTCCAAATAAAGGCATGTAAAACCAGGCATCCTTTTCAGTTATACCAAGGACGCCCTTTGAAAGGTTTATTCACCACAGGGAATAAGTCCAGGTTACATTTCTTGAAGCTGTTTTACTACTCTGGTCTTTCTTGGCTCTTGTGAAGAAAAGGCAAAGTTGACTGCACAAAACAGAGCTGCCTTTCAAGGGATGCAATGTTATTCTCCTTACAAGTTCTAATGAAAAAGGCAGAGCATGCTTTTGCTGTAGGAGAGGCTGAGGGATCTGGGATTGTTTAGCCTGGAGAAGAGGAGGCTCAGGAGAGACCTTCTTGCTCTCTACAACTACCTGAAGGGAGGTTGTAGCCAGGTGGGTGTTGGTCTCTTCTCCCAGGCAACCAGCAACAGAAGAAGAGGACACAGTCTCAAGCTGTGCTAGGGGAAGTTTGGGCTCCAGGTGAGGAGAAAGTTTTTCACAGAAGGAGTAATTGGCCGTTGGAATGTGCTGCCCAAGGAGGTGGTAGAGTCACTGTCTGTGGGTTGGAGTAGATGATCTCTGAGGTCCTTTCCAACCTAAGCCCTTCTGGGATTGTGGATTCTGGGATTGGACATGGCACTTGGAGTTGTCAGGAGGTGCTTGGTATTAGGTAATAGGTTAGACTTGATGATCTCCGAGGTCTTTTCCAACCTTGATTCCATGATTCCATGATTTCTTGAAGCTGTTTTACTGCTCTGGTCTTTCAAGGCTCTTGTGAAGAAAAGGCAAAGTTGACTGCACAAAAAGGAACAACATTCCAAGGGATGCAACATAACTCTCCTTACAAGCTCTAATGAAAAATGCAGAGCATGCTTTTGCTAGTTATCTCCCTTCATCTTTGAAAGCCTAGCATGCAAGATTAAATCCTGGTTCAGTTTTGCACAAGCACGTTTTCCTAAGCACTAGGGAGTCACAGCTTCCTGTTGGTTATAAATTCTGTAGACTCCAGGATATGACCAAGCACTGAGCTGACTGGCACAGGGTAGCATTGTGGCTCAGCCACTCCAAATTTCACCGGCTGCAAAAAGAGGGAACTCATTTTCCGTGTGCACAGCTGGAAGAGGGTGGAGTATTAAACACATCCTCCTTGGGTTTGTGCCCAATCTCATGAATTCCTCTCCAGAAACACCCACTGCCTCCGCTGCTCCCTCACTGGCTTGGTACAGCACGTGGCAAAATGCCATGCTAGAGGGAGCAGTCAACATCAGGGCCAGTCCCTCTTAGAATCACAGAATATCTTGAGTTAGAATCATAGACTAACTTGATTTGGAAGGGACCCATAAGGGAAGTTAAAAGGGACCCATAAGGATGAAGTCCAATTCCCTGCTCCTTGCAGGACTTCCTAAAACTAAACCATATGACTAAGAGCATGGTCGAGGTGATCTTTGAGATCTGCAGTGCCAGTCAGAAGGACTGAGAGGAAGGTAGGATGAGTGTGATCTTCAGGGTCAGAGTGGCTGGAGAGCAGCCAGGCAGAAAGGGACCAGGGGGTACTGATTGACAGCAGCTGAACATGAGCCACCACTGTACCAAGGTGGCCAAGAAGGACAATGGCCTCCTGGCCTGCATCAGGAACACTGTGGCGAGCAGGAGCAGGGAAGTCATTGTGCCCTGTGCTCAACACTGGCTAGGCCACACCTTGAGTCTTGTGTCCAGTTCTGGGCCCCTCAGTTTAAGAAGGGCATTGAGACACTTGAACGTGTCCAGAGAAGGGCAACAAAGCTGGGGAGAGGCCTTGAGCACAGCCCTGTGAGGAGAGGCTGAGGGAGCTGGGGTTGCTTAGCCTGGAGAAGAGGAGGCTCAGGGGAGACCTTCTTGCTGTCTACAACTACCTGAAGGGAGGGTGTAGCCAGGAGGGGGTTGGTCTCTTCTCCCAGCACCAGAACAAGAGGACACAGTCTCAAGATGCAGCAGGGGAAGTTTAGACTCGAGGTGAGGAGAAAGTTCTTCACAGAGAGACTTGTTAGTCATTTGAATGTGCTGCCCAGGGAGGTGATGGAGTCACCATCCCTGGACATGTTCAAGAGGGGATTGGATGTGGCACTTGGTGCCATGGTTTTGTAATCATGTGGTCTTGGGTGACAGGTTGGACTTGATGATCTTTGAGGTCTTTTCCAACCTTATTGATGCTATGATTCTACGGTTCTATGATATGCAAATCCCTTGTCAGCTCCTTAAGAGGTATCACAGCACTCAGTGCAAAAATACTTCAAAAGTATCAGTCTTCTCCACTCATAAAGTTCCCATGAAGCTCTGGAACAAAAAGGATTCCTTGTAGAGACAACAAAAAAAAAGGGCAGCTCCTCGTGACACAGTGCTTGAAGCAGAGGCTCAACTTTTGCCTTCAGCCTGCAAAGGACCCTGTGCTTGGGATACTTTACCTTGACCTTTAGATAAGCACTTTCAGTTCACAAAAGATACCAGACAAGTCGAGTGAACTATCTGTAGCACACATTTCTGCACAGTCACATTCCTGGAAGGGCTGGGAAGGCTCAATCAGCCCAGGGGAGGAGCAGATTAGGAGAGGGGAGAGAGATAAGACAGAAACTGTGCATTGTGAAAGGAACAGGCTCCAACAGGAGCTGAGAGCACTCTCTGAAACTTCTCTCAACATCTCTGCATACATCAATGCTGCTCCACACTGCAGGGGCACAGCCAGCTATCGATTTCATAGTTTCACAGTTTCATTCAGGGTTGGAAGGGACCAGGTATGTGCTCATACCTGGAAAGCAGCTGATACTCACACCAGTAATGCAGGAAAGATCTCATCTGGAGGGAATGTAGCAGGCACCTTTCCCTGCTGGTTCAGGCAGAGCTGTTTGTGGTCTGGGCTCCTCAGTTTAGGAAAGATGTTGAGTTGCTGGAAGGTGTCCAAAGAAGGGCAACAAAGCTGGGGAGGGGTCTGGAGCACAGCCCTGTGAGGAGAGGCTGAGGGAGCTGGGGTTGCTTAGCCTGGAGAAGAAGAACCCCAGGGGAGACCTTCTTGCTGTCTACAACTACCTGAAAGGAGGTTGTAGCCAGGAGGGGGCTTGTCTCTTCTCCCAAGCAACCATCACCAGAACAAGAGGACACAGACTCAAGCTGAGCCAGGGGAGGTTAGGCTGGATGTTAGGAAGAAGTTCTTCATAGAAAGAGAGATTGGCCATTGGGATGTGCTGCCCAGGGAGGTGGTGGAGTCACCATCCCTGGAGGTGTTTAGGAAGAGACTGGATGGGACGCTTGGTGCCATGGTTTAGTTGCTTAGATGGTGCTGGGTGATAGGTTGCACTCCATGATCTCAAAGGTCTTTTCCAACCTGGTTAATTCTATTCTAGTCTATTTTAATATCCTGGAACTCCTGAGATCTGGGAAAATGATCAGCATCAGCTCTCTCTATATGGCAAAATGTAGTACTGACCAGCAAACTCCAGCACTGAAATGGAACTGTTTGCCTGCAACAGGATTGCAAGGTGATAGTACAGTATTTATGTCACACATGTCTCCCCTCATGACCTTTATTGCTTACTTTGTAGTAATTGACTCTTGGTTCAGAACCAGTTGCTACTGGGCAACTGCTTTGGCAGGGATTCTACCAGATTCCATGTAGGAAGCATGAACACAGGGCAAGAACAGAGACAGAAAGCAAGTGCATAGAGTTCTTACCCGTTACTGCCCCCAGATTCAGGAACTGAGCCAAAGCCTGGCCTGTGAAAATTAAGATGGTGCTAAGTGGTGTTTAGATGCTTCATTTGTGTCTCTGTTGGCATGTTCCCGGCATCACAGAACCTGATGTTTCCTGTTTTACTGGAAAATGGTTCCAATGGGATTGTGGCATGAACCCAGAAGACATCACATGCCATGTACTCCCTGGCTCAGAGAAATGTGATGAGATCTAACCAAGGAAGCTCTGAAGGAAGCTGTTGACAAGCACAGGGATGCATGAGCCTGCAGAACTATCTCTGGTCTCTGCCAACAGCAACCAAAGCTGCCAAGTGGATTCAGTTCCCTCAGGCTTATGTCCACAAGGCAAGTGAAGTTACCAGAAATTCAGCATGCTTTAGTCAGAGGAAAACAGAAACCTATTGGCCCTGGGGCATTAAGCAGAGGCCAAGGGGTAGCTACCACTCTCTTCACATTCTTGCAGGGCACTGAGAAGAAAAAACACCAAACAACTAATGCCCAAACAACTAATGTCTCCACTGCAGCTTCCTCCTTCTCCCCATACAGCTCATAGAATCATAGAATCAATAAGGTTGGAAAAGACCTCAAAGATCATCAAGTCCAACGTATCACCCAACACCTCATGGCTACTAAACCATGGCACCAAGTGCCACATCCAATCCCCTCTTGAACACCTCCAGGGATGGTGACTCCACCACCTGCCTGGGCAGCACATTCCAAAGTCTAACAGTTCTCTGTGAAGAACTTTCTCCTCACCTCCAGCCTAAACTTTCCCTGTATTCTCTGAACTCCTCATAAACATGCAGCATAGGGTACTCTATTAGCTGGGTCAGGGCAATCCCAAGCACCCATATAGGCTGGGCAGGGACTGGCTTGAGAGCAGCCCTAAAGAAAAGGACTTGGGGGTGCTGGTGGATGAGAAGCTCAACAGGAACCAGCAGTGAGCACTTGCAGCCCAGAAAGCTAATCACATCCTGGGCTGCAGCAAGAGAAGCAGAGCCAGCAGGTCGAGGGAGGTGATTCTCTCTCTCTGTTCTGCTCTGGTGAGACCCCAGCTGGAGTACCCTACCTGGAGCCCCTATTACAGGAAGGATCTGGAGGTGCTGGAAGGTGTCCAGAGAAGGGCCATGAGGATGAGCAGAGGGCTGGAGCTGCTCTGCTATGAGGACAGACTGAGGGAGTTGGGGCTATTCAGTCTGCAGAAGAGAAGGCTCTGAGAAGACCTAATTGTGGCCTTCCAGTGTCTGAAGGGGGACTACAAGAAAGCTGGGGAGGGACTTTTGAGGGTGTCAAGGAGTGATAAGTCTAGGGTGAATGGAACAAAACTAGAAATGGATAGATTCAGATTGGATTTTAGGAAGAAGTTCTTCCCCATGAGGGTGGTGAGACACTGGCACAGGTTGCCCTGGAAGGTGATGGAAGCCTCATGCCTGGAGGTTTTTGCAGCCAGGCTGGATGTGGCTGTGAGCAACCTGCTGTAGTGTGAGGTGTCCCTGTCCATGGCAGGAGGCTTGGAACTGGATGAGCCTTGAGGTCCCTTCCAACCCTGACAATTCTATGTTTCTATGATTATCCCATTCTAAGAGTTTTTCAGTAGCATTGAACAAAGTAAGTTTATAAGTTGTGGTATATATATCAGAACTTGAGTGAAAAATCTGTCTCCTGTAACAACTTCAGGTGCAGATGAACAAAGAAAACAGGTAAGGAATGTATGGTAGGGTCATCCCTACGAGATAGAGCTAGGAATGGGATCAGAGATGGGAAGCCTGAAAGTTCAGCCAAGGGAAAATGGGATAACACAAACAGCTGCTGTTGCTGTATCACCCATTCAGGGATGCTCCACTCTTACCTTGCAAAACAGGAAGTGTATGCTAGGGTAAAAATCCTCAGAAGCAAGTGGCCAGCTTGGGAACAAGGTAGCTGGTACAGAGTTTAGGAAAGCAGAGAAGCTTATTGTTGCCTCCTTCAGCTACAAGTTGGCAACACTGAAGGTGCAAAGAAAGCGTATGGACAATTTTAGCAGGCCAGCAGGGAATAACAATCACAGATGGATACTTAACCATGAGAAAATAATTAGCTGATCTCTTACACTGAGCTTATAATTCAGAGAACAGAGCTCACCAGGGGGGAAATAATCCTCTACAGTTCTGGGGATGTGATTTGAGCCCTATAGGTATCTAAGTGTGTAGTAATACCAAAGCAATGTGGCAACTAGTTTGCTACATGCATGGACCAGGTGCAGGGTCCATATAGGTAGGGAAGAAACCAGAATGGAACTCTAGGGGCAAAAATTTGTTACATAGGACCTGAAAACAAAAACCTTCACTGCAGCATACTCAAAACCACTAAGAGCAGCAGAGGTTCAGAGCTTGGCTCAGGAAATGGTGCAAGAGAAAATACTATTCTTTAGGACCTGGGATAAAGACTTCATAGGAAAATTGGGCATGAGCTACACCAAACTGCTGCTATCTGAAAGCTACATTCAACTCCAAGTCAGGTGTTGAAAAACAAAGGCTGCTTTTACTGGTTGCCTGCTAAGCCCCAGACATTCCAGTAAGACATGTTTTTTTCTCACAAGGTTGAAAGTGCACCTTTCATGCCCTTGGCAAAGCATTACTCAACCTTTCTAAGCTATCTTGCAGTAGCTCGAGTCAGGTTACCAGAAAACGCATGGTTATGTTCATGTGAGTATGACTCCAGATTTTTTTCCCACACACCACCCCTGCTTTAGCCTTCAATCATTATGGCTTTTCTCAGGCACTTATACTCCTGCCCAGTAAACAAATCCATTGGACTAGATGATGTTCAAAGGTCCTTTCCAAGGCAAAACATTCCATGATCCCAACGTGGTAAGGACCCAATGGAGCCTAAAGCTCATGCACACACACATGCTCACAATGATATAGCTTGCTCTTTTACATTCACAGAATCCATAAGGTTGGAAAAGACCTCAAAGATCATCAAGTCCAACCTGTCACCCAACACCTCATGACAACTAAACCATGGCTTCAAGTGCCACATCCAATCCCTTTATGAACACCTCCAGGGATGGTGACTCCACCACCTCCCTGGGCAGCACATACCAATGGCTAACAACTCTCTCTGGGAAGAACTTTCTCCTCACCTCCAGCCTGAACTTCCCCTGGCACAGCTTGAGACTGTGTCCACACACCTACCCCAGCTTCCCTGCTCAGGGCTGAAGAAGCAGCCTTTAAGACTATTAACCCTTTCCTAATCAGCACCTTAGCTCAGTTAGAGCTATAAATTCACTGATCTTTTTTAGCAGTTCATGCTTTGTCTATTGGTTTTGCATTAACTATGAACAGCTTCTTTTATAGCTTCCCCAAGCAAATACTTAAGTTGTGTGTTTGGTTTGTGGTGTTTTGTTTGCTTTGTCGGGTTTGTGTGTTTGTTGTTTTTTTCCCTTGTTGTTTTTGTTGCTGTCTGCTTTGTTGGGGTTTGGTTGGTTGTTTGGTTGGTGTGTTTGTTTGGCCTGGGGGGTTTTGTTTGTTTTGTTGGGTTCATTCATTGTGCCATGGTTTAGTTGATTAGATGGTGTTGGGTGATAGGTTGGACTCGATGATCTCAAAGGTCTTTTCCAACCTGGTTAAATCTATTCTGTTCTTATTCTTATTCTATTCTATTCTGTTCTTATTCTTTCTTATTTCTATTCTATTCTATTCTATTCTATTCTATTCTATTTGTTGTTTTTATCGGTTTTATTTTTTATGGTTTTGTTTTGTTGGTTTTGTTTGGTTTGGGTTTTTTTGTTGCTTTTTCGTTGTTTTGTTTAGGTTTGTGGGTTGGTTTTTTTTTTTTTTTTTTTTTTTTTGGGGGTTTGTCTGTTTTGTTAGTTTTTGTTTGGTTGTTTTCGTTGTTCTTGTTGTTTGTGTTTTTTGGTTTGCTCGGTTCGTTTTTTGCTGGCTTTAATCCGAAAGCGCCTCCTGCAAAAGCCCTGCCCCAGCTCAGTCCCAGCAGCAGGTCAGCACTTCTAGCAGCAGCCCCTACCCACCCCAAGCCACCTGCAGTCCCAGTCCCTCCTCCGCGGGCAGGCAGCGCCTTCACTTCTATCCTTAGCTCTACCCGCGGCGCCAGCAGTCACCCGAGACCCCCCCACAGCCCTGCCGCCGGCCCCAAACGCTCGCCCTGCGGAGGCCGGCGGGGCTGGCTGCCGCCCGCGAAGCTCTTCCCGGCCCCCGCCAGGTGCTTCCGGGTTGCGCGCCGGGCTCCGTGGGCGGCGGCGGCGGGGCGGGTGCTGCGGGGAGCTGCGGCGGGCGGAGGTCGCCGGCCTGCCGGTGCTGCTCAGGACCGCCCCGCTCCTGCTCGTCAGCGCCCTTCCGCTGCGGGCTCTCCTCGGGGGTGAGCGGAGCCGCGATCGCGTGGATCGGGTGAGGCCAGGCGCCGCTGCCGGCGCTGCAGGATGCGGCGGGGCCTTGCGGGGCTTTGGGTGTTGGGGGGTGGGCAGCGGCAGGCCGCGGGGCCTGGGGTGCCTTGCGGCCATGGGGGCGGCACGGCAGTAGGGCTTTCTCTGGCTGTGGAGGTTCGCCGACACCTCCCCACCCTGCTAAAGGTTTGAAAGAAAAGATATATATCTTTATATATCTCGATCTGTCTATCTCGTCATCCCAAAATCGCGCCGGTCGGTGTGGTGCCGTTCGGGGGTCGCTCCTCCCGGAGAGCATCACCGCCTGTTCTCAACGCGATCAAGTGGTTAAAGCGCTGTGGGGCTGCCCGGCCCGACAGCCGCGGGATCCTCTTGCGGGTGGCCCGTTTTCCCGTGTTAAGTTTGTCGGTACCTGTGGAATAGCGTTCCCGCTGCAAGGGTGAGTGCGGCTCGTCGCCGTTCTGCTGCCCAGGCAGAGGAAGCAGCAGAGTCCGCACAAGGTGATGTCCGCTGCTTCCCTCGTTGAGTGGGACCAAGAGATGTTACCGCCTTAGATTCACCAGCCCGCCCGCAAAGTTGCCTCAGTGCTCGGCACTGCTGGAGTTTGATTCAACGTTTCTCCCCAAACTGGCTTTTCCTTTGGGATCAGCCAAGTGGAGTGCGTGCTGGGGGGAGTTCGGCACTTCATCGGCAACACGCTTCTGACAGCTGTCTTGTGTCCTGGCTCACGCCAAGCATGCTGAGACCTGGGACGAGAAAAAATTGCACTCTGCAAGCTGGCTGAAGAGCCTCAGCCTGTCTGATAATTGCCTCCTCGCTCTCTCTTGAGCAGAGGGGGAAAAATGAGTTTCACTTAAAGGCAAGAGATGTTTGTGCAATTCCAACAGCCAAAGTTGTTTTCCAGATACTAACAGTTGCTGCAGTGGGACTTAAAATCAGAGCCTATGAAGGGTGACTGGTTCCTGTTTAAAGCAAAAAGGTGCCCTGCTGTGTGGGTTTTTTTTCCCTGTGACCTGCAAAGATGTGAAACATCTCTAATGCTTTAACGTGCTTCTGCAGATTACTGAAGCACTTCAGCTCACTGAAGTCTTGTTAGGGAGCTGGAATGGGAGTGAAGGGAGTTGTGTTTTGTTCCAGTGCTGTATTTTGAATGCAGAAGCACGGGGTGGGGGTTATTCTGGGCCTTGGTTTTGAAACGTGAGGCACTCAGCTGGTCACAAGAAGAAGGAGTTGATGTTGGTTTACTTACTTGTTTGCTTTTGTTTCAAGCAGAGTATTCTGTCTTTACCAACTAATGGAAAGATTGAAGTGCACAATGGCTTGTTCTCATTTTTGTTTCATTTTTCCTGTGAGTTACTTGGCATTAGTATGTGGAGTTTTAGTAACTCTTTTGACTGCAACCTACCGTTTGGCTTCTGCAGCTTTTCTTTTGATTGTCCAGCAGTCCACTGCTAGAAGTGCAATATATGTATGCAAGTAAAATACCCTTTATCGTAGTATCATAGTGTCATAGTATCAGTCAGGGTTGGAAGGGACCACAAGGATCATTTAGTTCCAACCCCCCTGCCATGGGCAGGGACACCCCACACTAGATCAGCCTGGCCAGAGCCTCATCCAGCCTGGGCTTAAACACCTCCAGGGATGGGGCCCCAACCACCTCCCTGGACAACCCATTCCAACATTTCACCACTCTCCTGGTGAAGAACTTCCTCCTCACATCCAGCCTGAATCTCCCCACCTCCAGCTTCATTCCATTCCCCCTAGTCCTATCACTACCTGAGATTCTGAGAAGTCCTTCCCCAGCCTTCCTGTAGGCCCCCTTCAGATACTGGAAGGCCACAATGAGGTCACCTCAGAGCCTTCTCTTCTCCAGACTGAACAGCCCCAACTCCATCAGTCTGTCCTCACAGGAGAGGTGCTCCAGCCCTCTGATCATCCCTGTGGCACTTCTCTGGACACCTTCCAGCACCTCCAGATCCCACTTGTAATAGGGGCTCCAGAACTGGACACAGTACTCCAGGTGGGGTCTCACCAGGGCTGAGTAGAGGGGGAGGATCACCTCCCTCGACCTGCTGGCCACACTTCTCTTTGTGGAGCACTAAATCAATATAAAAGGTCATCTCTTTTTCATTGTCTTCTGTGACTTTAAAGAGCCTTGCAACTATCATATGGTGCTTACTTTTAAACCTCTGGCCTTTTCTCCAGGTTTAAATTGATTTTTATCACACAAATTCCTGACTGCCACCATGAGGCTAGTAATTCTCGAAGATTATGACCAGGCCAGTGAATGGGCAGCCAAATACATCTGTAATCGTATTATCCAGTTCAAGCCAAGTCAAGGAAGATACTTCACACTTGGTCTACCAACAGGCAAGTTTCTATTCAAAGTCCACATAAAAGGACTAAACCTAAAGTATGTTTGTGTCATTGCTAACAGATGCAGTGTGTAAAAGAACACAAACACTGTTCCTGTAGTGCTGCACCATCTTTTAAAGATGGATTTGCTTTGTGTCAGAAGTAATGTGAGAAATGCTAAATGAGAAGCAGTACACTGGTGTGGAAAAGCATGCTAGCAAAATCTAACGATGAAGTACACTGCAAAGGTTTTGTGGTTACAGAGAACAACAGAGGAACTTTCTTTCACAGGGAGCACACCTCTGGGATGCTACAAAAAGCTGATAGAGTATCACAAGAAAGGAGATCTCTCTTTCAAGTATGTGAAGACTTTCAACATGGATGAATACGTAGGTAAGATGTGCTAATTATTTGAGCATGTGCTATACTAGGATTTTTTCCCCTGTTACTAAAACTGTTAAGTGCTTGGTGAAAGCACAAGGCCATGCTAGGATGTTTGTTTCCCATGTTAGACATCTGTCCATGCAGTCATCTGAGATAGGATAGGATAGGACAGAATGGAATAGGACGGAATGGAATAGAATAGGAGAGAGGAGAGGAGAGGAGAGGACAGGATACAATGGAATAGGATAGAATGGAACAGGGCAGGATAGGATAGGACAGAATGGAATACGACAGGAGAGAGGAGAGGACAGGACAGGACAGAAGGGAATAGGATAGAATGGAAGAGGATAGAATAGGATAGCATGGAATAGGATAGGATAGGACAGAATGGAATAGGATAGGAGAGAGGAGAGGACAGGACAGGACAGAATGGAATAGGATAGAATGGAATAGCATAGAATAGGATAGCATGGAATAGGATAGAATGGAATAGGATAGGACAGAATGGAATAGGATAGGAGAGAGGACAGGACAGAATGGAATAGGATAGAATGGAATAGGATAGAATAGGATAGCATGGAATAGGATAGAATGGAACAGGATAGGATAGGACAGAATGGAATAGGACAGAATGGAATAGGATAGGAGAGGACAGGACAAAATGGAATAGGATAGAATGGAATAGGACACGATAGGATAGGACAGAATGGAATAGGACAGAATGGAATGGAATAGGACAGGATAGGATAGGACAGAATGGAATAGGATAGAATAGAATAGGACAGGATAGGATAGGACAGAATGGAATAGGATAGAATTAACCAGGTTGGAAAAGACCTTTGTGATCATGGAGTCCAACTGAAGCATTTTGCACTCCTGCTGTATCCACAAAAGTGCAAGTAATGGATGGACTAAACACAGCACTTCACAATGCTTCTGGAGGAAGTGTGCTGTCATGTAGTAGTGTCACTGAACTTTATTTGACAGCTTTACACTCTTTGTGGTAAGATGTGTGCAAAGGGAATGTCACCCAGTTACCTTGGGCAAGCCAGCAGGAAACCTTTGTTCTCCAGATAATTTCAACCACTGCTCTACCTGACTGAGGTTTGCTCTACATTTGTTAGGCACAGACTAGAATAAAAGCTGCTTGGTTAAGTCTTGCAATGTATCAATTGCACTCTTAAATGATTTCAGGGCTTCCCAGAAATCATCCAGAGAGCTATCACTCCTACATGTGGAATAACTTCTTTAAGCACATTGACATAGATCCCAACAATGCTCACATCCTGGACGGGAACGCTCCAGACTTGCAGGCGGAATGTGATGCATTTGAGAAGAAAATTGAAGAAGCAGGGGGGATTGATCTGTTTGTTGGAGGTATGAGGCCATGCTCTGGGGTTTGTTACGATTCAAACACATGCACTGACTCCTGAATCATGATTTTCTCAACTTGCCTAACCCCCTTGTATTCAATTACGGCCTTAAGAAAGCTCAGTGACTAACAAAGAATCAGTACCAGAACCTCAGGGTTGGTGTCCAAGATTCCAATAACTCTTATTCCAAGTAAGTTTTGAATGTGTTAAAATGGAAAATGGGGGAAGGAAAAGGACAAGAAAAGACTCCTCCCACCTTTGTCTGAATTGCCAGTGTTGGGGGGCTGTTTGTTGACTCGCAGGTCTGGAATGATTTCCTTTTTTTAACTTTGAAAAGGCATTGGTCCAGATGGCCACATTGCATTCAATGAACCCGGATCAAGTTTGGCTTCAAGAACAAGATTAAAGACTTTAGCCATGGACACCATTTTGGCAAATGCTAAGTACTTTGATGGAGACTTATCTAAAGTACCAACTATGGCGCTAACAGTTGGTGTGGGTACAGTGATGGATGCTAGAGAAGTAAGAATCCCTTTAGTTCTAGTTGCATGTGTCTTATTTTCAAGACCAGCTGGTATTGGGAATAGGCTTGAAAGTAAAGAAACCTTTGTTTTGCAGGTGATGATTCTTATAACAGGTGCACATAAGGCTTTTGCACTGTACAAAGCAATTGAAGAAGGAGTCAACCATATGTGGACAGTTTCTGCTTTCCAGCAACACCCTCGCACTATCTTCGTGTGTGATGAAGATGCTACTTTAGAACTGAGAGTTAAAACTGTGAAGTACTTTAAAGGTGAGCACTGAGCCAGGGGTTACATGTGTTTAAAACCAAATCCATACAGTTTAAAATTTGGCTTGTTTAAGTCTGAGCCTTCCAACACTTTCTGGTGGTTTGAAATGATAGGTTTTGTAGTCTCCAGCTGTTTGTAGAAGGGCAGCAGTCTTCTGTTCCAGAGCACTGGTCCTAAATGTTTCATAGTTTCATAGTTTCATAGTTTCATTCAGGGTTGGAAGGGACCACAAGGATCATCTAGTTCCAACCCCCCTGCCATGGGCACGGACATCCCACACTAGATCAGCCTGGCCAGAGCCTCATCCAGCCTGGGCTTAAACACCCCCAGGGACAGGGCCTCGACCACCTCCCTGGACAACCCATTCCAGGGCTTCACCACTCTCATGGTGAAGAACCTCCTCCTCTCATCCAGCCTGAATCTCCCCACCTCCAGCTTCATTCCATTCCCCCTAGTCCTATCACTACCTGAGATCCTGAGCAGTCCCTCCCCAGCCTTCCTGTAGGCCCCCTTCAGATACTGGAAGGCCACAATGAGGTCACCTCAGAGCCTTCTCTTCTGCAGACTGAACAGCCCCAACTCCATCAGTCTGTCCTCACAGGAGAGGTGCTTCAGCCCTCTGATCATCCTCGTGGCCCTTCTCTGGACACGCTCCAGCACCTCCACATCCCTCTTGTAATAGGGGCTCCAGAACTGGACACAGTACTCCAGGTGGGGTCTCACCAGAGCTGAGTAGAGGGGGAGGATCACCTCCCTCGACCTGCTAGCCACACTTCTCCTGATGCAGCCCAGGATCTGATTGGCTTTGCAGGCTGCAAGTGCACACTGAGAGCTCATGTTGAGCTTTTTGTCCACCAGCACCCCCAAGTCTCTCTCCTCAGGGCTACTTTCCAGCCAGTCACTGCCCAGCCTGGATTTGTGCCTGGGATTGCCTCGACCCAGATGCAGGACCCTGCACTTGCTCTTAGTGAACTTCATGACTGGAAAGTTTCACTTAAAACTTGATCCATTCATTAATCCTGGCATTTTTTTCCATGCTGCTTTTGCTGTGTGCTGTAATGTGCTGTCTAGTAAACTTGAGCGGTGTGACACAGACCTTGAAGCCACCTGAGGGCACCTCCTAGAGTGCAATTAGCATTACAATCAGTGTGACTTTGAAACTGCACCCATTCACTGAACTTTTCCTAGTTGTAGTAGATAGACTGAGGCACTCCCAGTGAGCTGGGATTTTTGATAGGCATGGAGACTTTCACAGTCTCACAGTGTAACTAAGGTTGGAAGAGACCTCAAGGATCATCGAGTCCAACCTGTCAACACAGACCTCATGACTAGACGTGACTTCTGTTTCACTGAGGCTGTAGAAGCTGTGAAAAGCAGTTTTTCCCCAACCATCTCAGCACAGCACATGCAGTTGTGCACATCAGCCATCTTTCTCACTAGGTAGATGGTAGGTGAGGTGTCTGAGATCAAGGCTGTAACTTCGTTGCATCACCACTGGCCAGAGATGTAGTAGGTTGCAGTTTAAGCATTAATGTGATTTTCACCCTGACACCACTTATGGACAACTTGCCAATGTTGGATTCTTTCAGTGTGGGGTTCTCTACTAGAGAGATTGAACACATCCAAGTGCTGGGTTCTGCACATCGGCAACAACCCCATGCAGAGCTACAGGCTGGGGTCAGAGTGGCTGAAGAGCAGCCAGGCAGAAAGGGACCTGAGGGTGCTGGTTGATGGTAGGCTGAACATGAGCCTGCAGTGTGCCCAGGCAGCCAAGAGGGCCAGTGGCATCCTGGCCTGCATCAAGAACAGTGTGGCCAGCAGGAGCAGGGAGGTCATTCTGCCCCTGTACACTGCACTGGTTAGGCCACACCTCAAGTACTGTGTCCAGTTCTGGGCCCCTCAGTTTAGGAAGGAGGTTGACTTGCTGGAGCATGTCCAGAGAAGGGCAACAAAGTTGGTGAGGGGTCTGGAGCACAGCCCTGTGAGGAGAGGCTGAGGGAGCCGGGGTTGCTTAGCCTGGAGAACAGGAGACTTAGGGATGACCTTATTGCTGTCTACAACTACCTGAAGGGAGGTTGTAGCCAGGTGGGGGTTGGTCTCTTCTCCCAGGCAGCCAGCACCAGAACAAGAGGACACAGTCTCAGGCTGTGCCAGGGGAGGTTCAGGCTGGAGGTCAGGAGGAAGTTTTACACAGAGAGAGTGATTGCCCATTGGAATGGGCTGCCTGGGGAGGTGGTGGAGTCGCCATCACTGGAGGTGTTCAGGAGGAGACTTGACAGGGTGCTTGGTGCCATGGGTTAGTTGATTAGGTGGTGTTGGATGATAGGTTGGATGCGATGATCTTGAAGGTCTCTTCCAACCTGGTCTGGTCTGGTCTATTCTATTCTATCTTCAGGGCCAAGGGGATGTGTTAGTCTTTATCACACTGCTGGATAGTAGTTGTGTTATTTTCCAAGGTAAACTTCAGCTGCTTAGGTAAATGGTAGACATTATCCTGTATTTCATATTAAAACAGGAAGCTTTCCTTGGAAAGATACAAGGTGTGGAACTCCTAGATATGAATGACACTGAGCAGTGCTTTAAAACCACCAAGGGCTACAGCATATGAATGTTTGCTATTGTCTCACACTAGTTCATTACTCTGTAACACAGAGCAAGAGAACTCTTAAAGACATTGTTTACTTTAAACTTGCTTATATTTGCCTCTTTTCAAATCAGTGAGATTTTCCCCTTCTGAAACGCCTCATGTGGGTCAAATTTGGAATTATTTCTGAATCTTCATCTTCAGGTTAGACTTCCTGGGACAGCTAGGGAGCTCTTAATGCTGCCAGTTAGGACAGGTGATTTACTGCAGTTTTTCACCATTTAAAAAACTTCAAGGTACTATATGAAATAGTACCAAGGACATGAGATTTAACACATCTAAGTGCCAGGTTCTACACACTGGCCACAACAACTCCATGCAGTGCTACAGGCTGGGGACAGAGTGGCTGGAGAGCAGCCAGGCAGAGAGGGACCTGGGGGTAGTAGTTGATAGTAGGCTGAACATGAGCCAGCAGTGTGCCCAGGGGGCCAAGAAGGCCAATGGCATCCTGGCCTGCATCAGGAACAGTGTGGCCAGCAGGAGCAGGGAAGTCATTCTGCCCTGTGCTCAGCACTGGTTAGGTCACACCTTGAGTCCCGTGTCCAGTTCTGGGCTCCTCAGTTTAGGAAAGATGTTGAGTTGCTGGAAGGTGTCCAGAGAAGGGCAAGAAAGCTGGGGAGGGGTTTGGAGCACAGCCCTGTGAGGAGAGGCTGAGGGAGCTGGGGTTGCTTAGCCTGAAGAAGAGGAGGCTCAGGGGAGACCTTCTTGCTGTCTACAACTACCTGAAGGGAGGTTATAGCCAGGTGGGGGTTGGTCTCTTCTCCCAGGCAACCAGCAGCAGAACAAGAGGACACAGTGTCAAGCTGCACCAGGGGAAGTTTAGACTGGATGTTAGGAAGAAGTTGTTCCCAGAAAGAGAGATTGGCCTTTGGAATGTGCTGCCCAGGGAGGTGGTGGAGTCACCATCACTGGAGGTGTTTAGGAAGAGACTGGATGGGGTGCTTGGTGCCATGGTTTAGTTGCTTAGATGGTGTTGGGTGATAGGTTGGACTGGATGATCTCAAAGGTCTTTTCCAACCTGGTTAACTCTATTCTATTCTAAATTTCAAATTTATATTGCCTTTTATTTTTATGTGGCTGATAACCAGAAGAACTCTTACTCCTCTTCACTCAGAGTTGTCTGACTTCCTGAAAAACCTTAAGAGGCTAAAATTGTCAAGTGTACTGAAATGCTCTTGAAAAAAGAGAAAGGTAGCTTTCTTGAAGAATGAAGCAGATGAGTTCAAGTTGAATTCTAATTAATTCAGTGGGGTTCTTTAATTGACTGACTGGTCTGTAAATAAGTCAATTCAGAGTAGCTTTTTTTCCCCCTATTACTTGTGCATGCTCTTTTGAGAGCATCTGAAAGAATCTGCTTACTCAAAGCTTATTCCCAGTGAGACTTGTGGCATAACTGTTTTGGGATCTATCAAGTAGGGACTTTGGTGCATACCTTCAAAAGACAAAGCCCAAACCCTTTTCTTTCTGATTGTTTATCATGAAAACAGAGTTTCACTAAGAGTGATTTAAACACCCTTCATTAAATATGGCAGAGGCAATACTTTGTCAGCATTTTTCAGGCCTTTAGGAAGTGGCTAATTGTCTCCTTTTCACTTCCCTGTTTTTTTAGAGGAGGAAAAACGCTGAGCTTTAAGCTCCAAATGTGGTTCCAACCTGAGCAGGGTTTGCAGCTGTTAGCCTTCCAGTACAAATGCCTTTTGTATCAAATGTATACTTAATATTTTCTCACTTGCTGCTGAACTCTGGATCCAAATATTAGACCTGATCTTACCCCAATAAACCCAGTGGTTATCATTCATGAAATCTAAGAATGGTTTCTTTAGTTATGCTGCCTTCTGAGGTTGAGCGGGTTTGCACAAATGTGTGCCACTAAGTCATTACCTCTAGGGACAAAACAAGCTGGGTCCTCGTGGCAGAGGTGTGCTGACTGTTTACTGTGGCTGAATCCATCACCTCATGGAGAAGGAAGCAGTAACATCTCCTTTTCATATTAAAGAATCAGATGGCCCTTTGAAATAGATGCTGCTTAAAATGCCTTTTGTGGTGGTTACCCCCAACCTCAGCTTGTAGAGTTGCTCAAATTACTGCAGTGCCACTTAAGTTTGCCACCAGATATGGTATTTGAACATTGATGGTATTTGAACATTGATGGTATTTGAACATTGATGACTGAAATGTATCATAGTATCACTCAGGGTTGGATGGGACCACAAGGATCATCTAGTTCCAACCCCCCTGCCATGGGCAGAGACACCCTACACTACAGCAGGCTGGCCAGAGCCTCATCCAGCCTGGTCTTAAACACCATGTGTCTGGCTACTGACAGACTTCTGTCATGGTTGTCAAGGAAATAGAAATTTAAGCAACAAGAAGGAAATTGTAGAGGTTAATCTTTAGTTTGGTGCTAAAATAGGACTTAACTGATCAGTATTCAGGGCCTGCAAAGTGAGTCTTGTTAGTCCTGAAGGTAAGCTGAGCTTAAACCCACACCAGTGACTGAATGCCACACAGATCTAGATGCAGGTAACATTTTATTCAGTACAGAAGACAGCCACCTATCTATTTTTCTTTTAAGTAGCTATGGATGACTTGGCTATGACCAAAAAGCCCAGCTAGCAGAGAAAACACTGCTGGAACTCTGCATCTGCATTAAGTCTGGATACTTTTGAGTTTGGTTTTGCCCTGTCCTGGGCCACAAGCAGACAATTAATTAAAGACACTAATGCCACAGTGCCAGAAGGTTGCAATTCAAGCTGTAAAAGTATCAGCTGAGCAGCTGATTCTTGGGAGAAACCCTGGTCTGAAGGAATTTTATGTTGCTTGCTACACAGCTTTTAATACAAAAGAAGGCTGGGTGGATCTGTTGTCTTTAATTCCTTTGGAAGTATTCCAGGTCTGCTTTTTCTTGGTTCTGTTATCAGAGACCTGCCTCATCCTGCTCCTTAGTTACTGAAGTGATACAAGAATGTAGCCCCTGCCTTTAACTACTTGGTTTTACCTACTTTACATAGCCCTTGTTGCTCACTCGAGTTGTTCAGTGTTCCAAATCTGCTTTTGCTTGGTTCTGTTATCAGAGACCTGCCTCATCCTGCTCATTAGTTACTGAAGTGATACAAGAATGTAGCCCCTGCCTTTAACTACTTGCTTTTACCTACTTTACATAGCCCTTGTTGCTCACTCAAGTTGTTCAGTGTTCCAAATCTGCTTTTGCTTGGTTCTGTTATCAGAGACCTGCCTCATCCTGCTCATTAGTTACTGAAGTGATACAGGAACGTACCCTCTGCCTTTAACTACTTGCTTTTACCTACTTTAAATAGCCCTTGTTGCTCACTTCAGTGACCTGTTTAAAATGCATACCTTGAAGCAAACCCCAAATAAAAATGGGGCTAGGAGGAGATGATGTTGACAAACAGTGTAACTAATGTAAAGCTGGCATTGTTGCTTTCCCCCCCAAGGTTTAATGCATGTGCACAATAAACTTGTGGACCCACTGTACAGTATGAAAGAAAACTGAAAGAAGAATGGAAGAGGAACTCCGTGTGGGTCAGCAGGGACAGCTTTAGGTAGCAGATGAACTCACTGCTATGCAATATGCTGAAAACTGTTTAAAATGGGGAATCCTAGGTACTGTATTATTTTTCTAAAGGTCCAACACCTGTCCATCCACATTCCATCTGTTTGCTGTGTTGTTGTGCATTCTGCTTTTGACAGTTGGAGCTCCGTTGCCGGCCGGTGCATAACTCAACGGAACAGAACCAACCTGGGGGGAGCCTGCATGTTATGGAGGGGAGGGTGGGGAACACAGCACTTCTTCTAGCACCTCCAGTGTGTTAGAGAAGAAAGACCTTTTCTCTCATGGAATTTGTTCATTTTTTTGGCTTGATTAGGGCGACTACACTTTGCATTTGTGTGCCAGGCAGAATGGGTTTGGCCCTCATCAATACTATGGGCTTGGAACAGTTGTACAATTCCTACTACAAAATGTTCTGTTTACATATATCTGATGTACACTGAGCTTTTTGCACTTGGTTGCCTTAAAATTGATCTTACAACCACTTTTTGGGGGGCATCTCAAGTCCTGCTGTGCAATTCAAATAAGTAACAAACAACAAAACAAATGAGTAATAAACCCAAAAGCAGTGCCTGAAAATGTACCAAACTCTTCCAGGTTTATCATTTCCTCCACAGATTCAGCTATTAAACTTCTGCCATAGCACACTGTCCTCTCACCCAGCTGAACTTACTTTAGGAGTTTTGTCTTTTTTTTTGGTCATTAAGCTTTATAGGTGAGTTTAAAAGAGATCTTAAATGTTCCTTTCTGGAGATACCTGTCTTCATTGTACCACGGGATTAAATGCCTGAAAAGAGGTTGATTTACAGGAATGCCATGCCTGCAGGTTTAATCCATGAGCATTGGGAGTCAGCTGTTCATCACTTTGCAGTAGTTAACCTCTCCTTGTATCATTGTAAAGATTTGAGCTGTTCCAAGGGATGTTATTTCCTACTTTGGATAGAAGTAAAAGATAAATACCAACCTGTAATCTCAGCATTGTTTTCTTTCCAGTGTAAATTGACATGAATAAATACCTCAGGGTTTTCATGGAGAGGTTAGGAGTGTTGTGCCTTCCTCCACCAAAGGAAGGATTTCAGAGTTTACTGAGTTACTCTTTTGGCTGGGAGGAAAACTGGGGGCAGGGGAGCATGCCCTTGTGTAAAATACTGGGAGAAAGTGCAACAAAGCATAAAACTTCAACAATTGAACTTCTCACCTAAAAGCTCCAGTCCTGGAGCCCCTATTACAAGAGGGATCTGGAGGTGCTGGAAGGTGTCCAGAGAAGGGCCACGAGGATGATCAGAGGGCTGGAGCACCTCTCCTATGAGGACAGACTGAAGGAGTTGGGGCTGTTCAGTCTGCAGAAGAGAAGGCTCCCAGGTGACCTCATTGTGGCCTTCCAGTATCTGAAGGGGGCCTACAGGAAGGGAGGGACTTCCCAGGATCTCAGGTAGTGATAGGACTAGGGGGAATGGAATGAAGCTGGAGGTGGGGAGATTCAGGCTGGATGTGAGGAGGAAGTTCTTCACCATAACAGTGGTGAAGCCCTGGAATGGGTTGTCCAGGGAGGTGGTCGAGGCCCCATCCCTGGGGGTGTTTAAGCCCAGGCTGGATGAGGCTCTGGCCAGGCTGATCTAGTGTGGGGTGTCCGTGCCCATGGCAGGGGGGTTGGAACTAGATGATCCTTGTGGTCCCTTCCAACCCTGACTGATACTATGATACTACGCTAGGCAGGTAGCCTTTGTTATAAAGCACATTGCCTTCCAGAGCTCTGTAAGATCCTTTCTTCAGTATGAGTAGGAGCAGCTTATATACCTTTATCAAAAGACATGGGATAGCTTGCTTACATCCAGATCTTTGGGGTTTCAGTATGGTTGAAACAGCTTCAAAAAACCCACCCCACCAAAACAAAGCACAGAAGCCAACCCCCAAATACACAAATAAAACCCTTAAACCAACCAGAGAAACCCCAAAACCAACCACCCACCCACCAACAAAGATATACTCCACCCCAATAAACCACTGAAGTATCAGAATTCCCTCCCTCCTTTCTTCTGTAGACTGAGTAATACAGGGGGGAAAGGCCCTCTGAAGGTGTCCAGTTCAATTCATCCCTGAGGATTCCCCCCATTCATCCTTGTACTTAGGTTGAAATAAGAGAACTGGCTTACCATTAATCAATCTCATAGTGTAGTTACAAAGCAGCCTTGTCTGGTGATTGAGTACTTCAGGAGGTATTCCTAGACATCTGTTCTCTTAAAAACATACTCAGTAACAAGAAATGAAGATCTGTGAGGACCCAAATTAGCCTCTGAAGATCTAGAAAACAAAAGCAGCTTAAAAGCACAGGACACAGCACGGTCATCAACTTGTGTTTGATTGCCTTGCTTACACTTCCACGGGCCACAGTTGCATTAAGCACGCCACAGCTTTCACCTGAGAACTGCCTGACAAATGATATAAATAAAACATTCACCAGGCACACCAAGACATGGTCTAACCAAACCTTCACACCAAAGGAATTCCTTCAGGCATGAACTGGTCTCTTAGTGGAGCAGTTACAGAGAATAGCTTAGGTAGGAAGGGACCTTAGAGATCATCTACTCCCAACTTCCCCACCATAGACAGGGATGCCTCAACTAGACTCAAGGACTTGCTCAACTTGGCCTTAAACACACCCAAGGATGAGGCATCCACAACCTCCCTGGGCAGTCTATTCCACAGTCTCACCATCCTCAAACTGGAGAACTATTTCCTCAGATCCACTCTAAACCTACTTTCCCTCAGCTTCAAACCATTCCCCCTTGTCCTATCGCTAGACACTCATGAAAAGACCTTCTGCAGCTTTCCTGGAAGATCCCTTCAGGTATTGGAAAGCAGCTCTAAGGTCCCCCCTGGAGCCTTCTCTAGGCTGAGCAACCCCAGCCTATGCTCATAGCAGAAGTGCTCTAGCCCTTGGTCTTTGTGGCCCTCCTCTGGACTCGCTCAAACAGCTGTGTCCTTGTGATGGGGACACCACATCTGGACACAGTATTCGAGGCAGGGGGAGTCTCACAAGAGCAGGTTTCATACATTACAACTTAAGAAGCTTATAGCTGTGCTGTAGTAATGGTAAGCTGAGACACTTTAGGAAGTGTAAAACGAAAAAGCAGGGACCGCAAACAAAATGTTGTGATTCGGTTTTGCTGACGTGAGATTCCAGCACCACCACCGTCATCATCATCATATCCTGACAAAAGCCAATTCTGGAAGTAAACCAGGAAGCAGCTTGATGTTTTTCTGGCAAGGTGTCCAAGCTCTTTCTAATTAACAACACCAAGGTAATTCAATGACTTGTAGGAACTTTCTGCCACACCACTCCTGCTCTCTCAGGGCAAAATCAGTATGGCGTTAAAACTTGGAAGCGTTCAAAGTATGAAACCCACGAACCACAATCCCATGGAAGCTCTGAAGATTCAGGGCAAGTAAATGAAATAAAGCTTTTTAATTTCAGAACAGTCTCCAAGGGTCTATACAGTCTCCATTCGTGCTCCCAGTGACTGAATGGACAGTGTTTCAAGCCCGCACCTTCCCTCTCGCAGCGATCCATCAAACATTAGCTTCCTCTGCTAATGGCTACAGGAAGTAGAGAGAATCATCAGCTGCTTGTCACTCATCTCTACTTGTCAGTTTGTCTCTTCAAAACACGTATGAAGGCATCTCTTGGTACTTCCACGTTGCCAATTTTTCTCATCAGCTTCTTCCCTTCTGCCTGCCTTCTCAACAGCTTCATTCTTCTCGTGATGTCTCCACCATACTGTGAAAAGGAAATAGCTTAGTAAGTTTAAAATGCAACTACAGCACTGGTTAGGTCACACCTTGAGTCCTGTGTCCAATTGTGGGCTCCTCAATTTAAGAAGGAGATTGAGACTCTTGAACGTGTCCAGAGAAGGGCAACAAAGCTGGGGAGAGGCCTTGGTACCAAATCATAGTATCATAGTATCAGTCAGGATTGGAAGGAACCACAAGGATCATTTAGTTCCAACTCCCCTGCCATGGGCAGGGACACCCCACACTAGATCAGCCTGGCCAGAGCCTCATCCAGCCTGGCCTTAAACACCTCCAGGGACGGGGCCCCAACCACCTCCCTGGACAACCCATTCCAGGGCTTCACCACTCTCATGGTGAAGAACTTCCTCCTCACATCCAGCCTGAATCTCCCCACCTCCAGCTTCATTTCATTCCCCCTAGTCCTATCACTACCTGAGATCCTGAGAAGTTCCTCCCCAGCCTTCCTGTAGGCCCTACAAGGAGAGGTTGAGGGAGCTGGAGTTGTTTAGCTTGGAGAAGAGGAGGCTCAGGGGAAACCTTCCTGCTCTCTACAACTACCTGAAGGGAGGTTGTAGCCAGGTAGGGGTTGGTCTCTTCTCCCAGGCAACCAGCACCAGGGGAAGTTTAGGCTGGAGGTGAGGAGGAAGTTCTTCACCATGAGAGTGGTGAAGCCCTGGAATGGGTTGTCCAGGGAGGTGGTTGAGGCCCCATCCCTGGAGGTGTTTAAGCCCAGGCTGGATGAGGCTCTGGCCAGCCTGATCTAGTGTGGGGTGTCCCTGCCCATGGCAGGGGGGTTGGAACTAGATGATCCTTGTGGTCCTTTCCAACCCTGACTGATTCTATGAGTCTAGAAACTGTTGAGGAGACAGCAGTTAACACAGACACTGCTGAGTTCAGGCTAAGTGTGTCATTGTGATAAAAGCCATTACCCTTTCTGATCCACTCTTACTGCAAGCTGCAACTAGGTTACACAAGCTCAGTTTTAAGATAAAGAGCTGAAAAGTGTCTGATAATATCCCCCTGCCACCGAGGAGCAGAAGCAGAAGATGTCTTTGCTAGGTTTGTACCAGAAGATAGGCTTGCCCCATTAGCAGGAATTTTAGGTTGACATACATCTGAAATAGCAAAAAGAAAGAGGAATACCTACACATTTTGCCACAACATTTTTTCTGTAAGCTTTCAGCCTGTAAAATAAAATAACACAGAAGTTAACATGTTAGAACATCTGTAACTGAAGCTAAACACTGGCTTGTCACAATGCTAAGGGATGTTTTTCTGCCAGCTTTGTAAGAGGCATTGAATCACAGAATGGCTTAGGTTGGAAGGGACAGGTTGCACTTGATGATCTTTGAGGTCTTTTCCAACCTTATTGATTCTTATTGATTATTGACCTCTGAAATCATCTACTCCAGCCTCCCTGCCATGGGCAGGGACACCTCTCAACTAAATTGGCTGCTCAAGGCCTCATCCAACCTGGCCTTTAACACCTCCAGGGAGAAGGCAGTCACAACCTCCCTGGGCAACCTATTCCAGTGTCTCACCACCTTCATACTGAAGAGCCTAAGATCCAGTCTAAACCTATTCTCCCTCAGCTTCAAAACATTCCTCCTTGTCCTGTGTCTAGACAACCTTATGAAAAGTCCCTCTGCAGCCCTCCTGTAGGATCCCTTCGGGTATTGGAAGGCAGCTCTAAGGTCCCCCCCCGGAGCCTTCTCTTCTCTAGGCTGAACAACCCCAGCTCCCTCAGCCTATCCTCATCATAGCAGAGGTGCTCCAGCCCTTGGATCATCTTTGTGGCCCTCCCCTGGACTCACTCCAACAGCTCTGTGTCCTTACTCATGACAGGGACATCAGAACTGGATGCAGCATTTGGGGAACCATGACATTTCTCCTTTTTGACACAGAGGACAAAGTTCCAAACAGAAAACTCAGTTCACATTTCTCAAGCCCAGAAATCTCTCTTAGGGACTATAACATATGCATAAAAATTACAGCTCTTGCTTTTTCACCTGGCATTTCTGCTACAAGTCACAGTGTTAGATCTGTGTGCACCTGGAAAACTACCCACAAATTCTTCTAGCACCTCTGCTTGGATCCCTGCATTTAAGCTGTACCACAATTGAAATCCAACTCAATCAGCAACAGCAAAAATGGGACAGAGGCAACAGCTAGGAACCAGTTTGCTTTGCAAGGAGTAAGTGCTGCTGAGAAACAGTTGAGTGTGCAGCTTGCAACATACTTCCTTTGGAACAGTACAGTTCAGTTCTCTTTTTTTGCTGACTCCTCCAGAGATTCAAGTATCCCACAGCTAGCTACTTGTTTTTCAGCAGCATGAATCATTTTCCACTGCCAGAGAGGAAGCAGCCTTGCAAACTCCACTCTACCCACGGAGTGCAACGCTGACCACAAGCAATTTGAAAGGAAAACATCTTATCTTCTAGATTACATTTATACAAAGACATTATTCACTGACACAGCTCAAATATTGTGTGTGTGTGGTTTTGTCTTTGCAAATACCTGTGGGTTGTTTTGTTTGTTCATTGGGGGTGGGTTTTTATATCCAAGGTCTGGGGAGCTTGGGGGGTTTTGATCCCAAGGTCTGTGAGGGTTGGTCTTGGGGGTTCTGATCCCAACATCTGTAGGGGGTGGTCTTGGGGATTTTTGCTCCAAAGGTCTGTGGGGGGTAGCCTGGGGGTTTTTGATCCCAAGGTCTGTGGGGGTGGCCTGGGGTTTTTGATCCCAAAGACTGGAGGAGGCTGGGGTTTTGATCCCAAGGTCTGGGGGTGGTCTTGGGGGTTTTGATCCCAAGGTGTGTGGGGGTGGCCTGGGGGTTTTGATCCCAAAGTCTGGGGGTGGCCTGGGGTTTTTGCTCCCAAGGTCTGTGGGGGTTGGCCTGGGGTTTTTGCTCCCAAGGTCTGTGGGGGTGGTCTTGGGGGTTTTGATCCCAAGGTCTGTGGGGGTAGCCTGGGGTTTTTGATCCCAAGGTCTGTGGGGGTGGCCTGGGGTTTTGATCCCAAAGACTGGAGGGGAGGCTGGGGGTTTTGATCCCAAGGTCTGGGGGTGGTCTTGGGGTTTTGATCCCAAGGTGTGTGGGGGTGGCCTGGGGGTTTTGCTCCCAAGGTCTGTGGGGGTGGCTGGGGGTTTTTGCTCCCAAGGTCTGTGGGGGTGGCCTGGGGTTTTGATCCGAAGGTCTGCGTGGGGTGGCCTGGGGGTTTTGATGCCAAGGTCTGTGGGGGTGGCTGGGGTTTTGCTCCCAAGGTCTGTGGGGGTGGCCTGGGGTTTTGATCCGAAGGTCTGCGTGGGGGTGGCCTGGGGGTTTTGATGCCAAGGTCTGTGGGGGTTCTGATCCCAACATCTGTAGGGGGTGGTCTTGGGGGTTTTGCTCCCAAGGTCTGTGGGGGGTGGCCTGGGGATTTTTGCTCCCAAAGTCTGTTGGGGGGGTGGCCTGGGGGTTTTTGCTCCCAAGGTCTTGGAGGGGGTGGGGGGCTAGGGGGTTTTGATCCCACTGGCCTAACCAGTGCTGAGTACAGGGGCAGAATGACTTCCCTGCTCCTGCTGGCCACACTGTTCCTGATCCAGGCCATATATAGTTCCTATATATTTTATGCTTAGCAGGTGCTGGGTGCTAGGTTGGACTCGATGATCTCGAAGGTCTTTTCCAACCTGGTTAATTCTGCATTCTGTAATTTCAATATTTCAATTAATAATAATGATAATAAATAAAAGGAGTGGAGAAGCAGCAGGGCTTTACTCACGTTTCTCTTGCAATGATTTTCTTGCCAGTAGCAGCCTGGATGGCTATTTCAAACAACTGTCTAGGGATGGCATCTTTCAAACGTTCACAGAGCAGCTTCCCCATGGCGTATGCCTTGTCCCTGGAAAACAAAGTCACCAGGGCTTTCAGAAAGAGCAATACCACCCCAGAAATACACCTATAGACCAAACAGTCTGGGGAAAGGACTGCAGTGGAGTTTTTCTCCTTTTTAACTCAAAAGATAAGTGTCTAATGAGTCTTGTGTCTGGGGAAGGACAACCCTGTGGAGCAGTATAGCTTGGGGGCTGATCTGTTTGGGGTCAGAGTGGCTGAGAGCTCCCAAACAGAGAGGGACCTGCGGGTGCTGAATGACAGCCACCTGAATATGAGCCAGCAGTGTGCCCAGGTGGCCAAGAGGGCCAATGGCATCCTGGCCTGCATTAGGAATAGTGTGGCCAGCAGGAGCAGAGAAGTCATTGTGCCCCTGTACTCTGCATTGGTTAGGCCACACCTTGAGTACTGTGTCCAGTTCTGGGTCTCTCAGTTTAAGAAGGACATTGAGACACTTGAACGTGTCCAGAGAAGGGCAACAAGGCTGGGGAGAGGCCTTGAACACAAGCCCTATGAGGAGAGGCTGAGGGAGCTGGGGCTCTTGATCTCAAGAGTTGTGGAAAGAGCTGCTGAAGCCACAGGAGGAAGCCTTATAAAGACTTCATCAGAAGAATGCAAGGGGAGAGGCTGGAAACATGAAGACATTTTCACCACCAAAACAGAAGTCCCTGAGAAACTCAGGGAAACCTGAACCATTCCAGTAAACACTTTCTCCTGGGTGTTTGGCTGGAGAAAAGACAGCAACAAACTTCTGCAGAACAGGAATTATTTGGAGCATAAAACCAGTTTGTTTCTTCAGTTTTTCAACAGCAAATATGGAGTGCCGTAAACTTTACCTGGCATCCTCTAGACTTGTCTATGTATTTCCCCCACTCCTTAAAACATCAGCATTTTGCAGTTCCTTCTCCTCCCTATCCTACAGTACCATAAAAATATAACCAGGAGTTAAATGCTTCTTTCATTAAACTGAGGGGGGTGGCTGAAACCTCATCAGGCTGTGCTGGCATCCAATGAGATGTGTTCCATATGGAAAAAGCCATCATTTACTCTCCAGAAGTGGCAATGGGAAGCCCTCAACCCTCTTGTTATCTACATTTGTCACATATTAGTGATACAGCTGTAAGTTTCTTCAGGAAGGCTTATTGCTTTGGAATACAGACTCCAGTCAACCTACTTGTGTATGATGGTTGCCAGTTCCTCAACTGGATTTCCATTGAGAAGAATATCCATTTTGATAAGGTCTGCTGCCTGGTATCCTGCATCTTCATAATCAAAACTAAACAAAAAGGAGTTTAAAAGTTAGTGAAGGCTTTGGAGACATTCTGCAAAGTGAGCAGTAAATCTGCAGTGATTCCTCTGCTAGGAAATGCCCACTTGTCACTTCAGACAAGTTAAGAATCACCTAGATCTTCCTAATCTAGATGAGTGAGTGCTGCCCTGTAAGTAAAACTCAAACAACACAAGCAGAACCAACAGAAAATTAGTAGCAGTGATGCATTTTTAGTGTCTTTCAGATGTGCTTCCACCAGTTTTCAAAGCAAGCCTAATTCACTTTACATTAAGACTCAATTTGCAACACTGTCATAAAAATAATATGGAAGGGCACAGCACAAGCAAAGAATATTTTCCCCTCAGAACTTTTCTTGTTCCCACCCCCAGATCCAAGAGAGGGAGAGGGGAGAGGGGAGAGGGAGAGGGGGGAGAGGGGAGAGGGGAGGGGGGAGGGGGGAGAGGGGGAGGGGGAGGGGAGGGGGAGAGGGGAGGGGAGAGGGGAGGGGGAGGGGAGGGGAGAGGGGAGAGGGGAGGGGAGAGGGGAGAGGGGAGAGGGAGAGGGGAGAGGAGAGAGGAGAGAGAGGAGAGAGAGGAGAGAGGAGAGAGGAGAGAGGAGAGAGAGGAGAGAGAGGAGAGAGGAGAGAGAGAGAGAGGAGAGAGGAGAGGAGAGAACAGAACAGGATAGAGTAGAACAGAACAGGATAGAGTAGAACAGAACAGGATAGAGTAGAACAGAACAGGATAGAGTAGAACAGAACAGGATAGAGTAGAACAGAACAGGATAGAGTAGAACAGAACAGGATAGAGTAGAACAGAACAGATCAGACCAGGTTGGAAAAGACCTTTGAGATGATTGCGTCCAACCTATCACCCAACACCATCTAATCAACTAAACCATGGCACCAAGCACCCCATCCAGTCTCTTCCTAAACACCTCCAGTGATGGGGACTCCACCACCTCCCTGGGCAGCACATTCCAATGGCCAATCTCTCTTGCTGGGAAGAACTTCTTCCTAACATCCAGCCTAAACCTCCCCTGGTGCAGCTTGACACTGTGTCCTCTTGTTCTGACACTGGTTGCCTGGGAGAAGAGATGGAAGGGAGATGGAAGAGGGTACAAAGAGTAGTTACCTTGCATAGCCAGAAGACAGAGACTTGAGAGTATCATAAAAATCCACCACAATTTCATTCAGGGGAAAGAGGTATTTGAGCATGACCCTGTGTTCATCGATGTACAACATATCCTTCTGGACTGCCCTGCGATCCTAGGCAAACAAAAATGCTTTCAATTCCCCTTGAGAGAAGTTTTCTACAAAGCAGATTAAAATAAACAGCCTGCTGGCTCTGCTTCTCTTGCTGCAGACCAGGATGTGATTGGCTTTCTGGGCTGCAAGTGCACACTGGTGGCTCATGTGGAACTTCTCATCCACCAGCACCCCCAAGTTCTTTTCTTCAGGGCTGCTCTCAAACCAGTCCCTGCCCAGCCTATATGGGTGCTTGGGATTGCCCTGACCCAGCTAATAGAGTACCCTATGCTGCATATTTGTGAGGAGTTCAGAGAATACAGGGAAAGTTTAGGCTGGAGGTGAGGAGAAAGTTCTTCACAGAGAGAGCTGTTAGACTTTGGAATGTGCTGCCCAGGCAGGTGGTGGAGTCACCATCCCTGGAGGTGTTCAAGAGCAGGAGCAGGGAGGTCATAGTGCCCCTGTACTCTGCTTTGGTTAGGCCGCACCTTGAGTACTGTGTCCAGTTCTGGGCTCCTCAGTTTAAGAAGGACATCGAAACACTTGAGCGTGTCCAGAGAAGGGCAACAAGGCTGGTGAGAGGCCTTGAACACAAGCCCTATGAGGAGAGGCTGAGGGAGCTGGGATTGTTTAGCCTGGAGAAGAGGAGGCTCAGGGGTGACCTCATTGCCCTCTACAACTACCTGAAGGGTGGTTGTAGCCAGGAGGGGGTTGGCCTCTTCTCCCAGGCAGCCAGCACCAGAACAAGAGGACACAGTCTCAAGCTGCGCCAGGGGAGGTTCAGACTCGAGGTGAGGAGGAAGTTCTTCACCGAGCGAGTCATTCGTCATTGGAACGGGTTGCCCAGGGAGGTGGTTGAGTCATCGACCCTGAAGGCGTTCAAGGGGAGATTGGACGTGGCACTTGGTGCCATGGTCTAGTCATGGGGTCTGTGTTGATAGGTTGGACTCGATGATCCCCGAGGTCCTTTCCAACCTAAGTGATACTGTGATACTGTGATAAGTGAAGTGGTTGCAACTTCATAGTATCATAGTATCAGTCAGGGTTGGAAGGGAGCACAAGGATCATCTAGTTCCAATCCCCCTGCCATGGGCAGGGACACCCCACACTAGATCAGGTTGCCCAGAGAGGTTGTGGAGTCTCCTTGTCTGAAGACTCTCAAAACCTGCCTGGAAGCATTCATGTGTGACATGCTCTAGGTGATCCTGCTTTGTCAGGGGCGTTGGACCTCTCTGGAGGTCCCCTTCAACCTCTAACATTCCTTGAGTCTGTGATTAACTTTCACTGTGAAGACACTGTAGTTCAGAATTAATAGAATGGAACAGAATTAACCAGGTTGGGAGAGACCTTTGAGATCATCAAGTCCACCCTATCACCCAACATCATCTAATCAGCTAAACCATGGCACCAAGTGCCTCATCCAGGCTCTTCTTAAACACCTCCAGTGATGGTGACTCCACCACCTCCCTGGGCAGCACATTCCAATGGCCAATCTCTTTCGGTGAAGAACTTCCTAACATCCAGCCTAAACCTCCCCTGGCACAGCTTGAGACTGTGTCCTCTTGTTCTGGTGCCAGTTGCCTGGGAGAAGAGATCAACCCCCTCCTGGCTACAACCTCCCTTCAGGTAGTTGTAGCCAGCAAGAAGGTCTCCCCTGAGCCTCCTCTTCTCCAGGCTAAGCAACCCCAGCTCCCTCAGCCTCTCCTCACAGGGCTGTGCTCCAGACCCCTCCCCAGCTTTGTTGCCCTTCTCTGGACACCTTCCAGCAACTCAACATATTTCCTAAACTGAGGGGCCCAGAACTGGACACAGGACTCAAGGTAATCTTACACAGAAAAAGTCTTGACAGAAAACCAACTGTTTTCATCACCACAATCACATACCATGTAAGTAGTTATTCTCTAGTGTTTTACTATTGAGTGTCTTGGCTTTAAGTATGATGTGGGGGGCTTAAAAATACAAATGGCAAACCCCCCTCTGCATACTGACCTGACACAAGGCAATTATTTTCCCAATGTATTCATGAGGTGTTACAATAGTCCCAAGAACAGTTGGCTCTAAATACTCAGATACTGACAGTTTATCAGGAAACTGAGCAGGGTTGATAATAGTCATCTCTGTTTGACCATACTCCTGGAAACAAGCAAATAAAATAGATCCTGTAAGTTTAGAAATAAGCAAAGTAAAGAGCAAAGGACAGCAAGTTAAACAAAGAAAGCTTAAAAAGTGTTTTAAAGTCACAGTCTCACAGTATAACTAAGGTTGGAAAGGACCTCGAGGATCATCGAGTCCAACCTATCAACACAGACCCCATGACTAGACCATGGCACCAAGTGCCACATCCAGTCTCCTCTTGAACACCTCCAGGGATGGTGACTCCACCACCTCCCTGGGCAACCCGTTCCAATGATGAATGACTCGCTCGGTGAAGAACTTTCTCCTCACCTCGAGTCTAAACCTCCCCTGGTGCAGCTTGAGACTGTGTTCCCTTGTTCTGGTGCTGCTTGCCTGGGAGAAGAGACCAACCCCTTCCCGGCTACAGCCACCTTTCAGGTAGTTGTAGAGGGCAATGAGGTCCCCCCTGAGCCTCCTCTTCTCCAGGCTAATCAACCCCAGCTCCCTCAGCCTCTCCTCATAGGGCTTGTGTTCAAGGCCTCTCCCCAGCCTTGTTGCCCTTCTCTGGACATCACAGTATCACAGTATCACTTAGGTTGGAAAGGACCTCGGGGATCATCGAGTCCAACCTATCAACACAGACCCCATGACTAGACCATGGCACCAAGTGCCACGTCCAATCTCCCCTTGAACGCCTCCAGGGTCGATGACTCAACCACCTCCCTGGGCAACACGTTCCAATGCCGAATGACTCGCTCGGTGAAGAACCTTCTCCTCACCTCGAGTCTAAACCTCCCCTGGCGCAGCTTGAGACTGTGTCCCCTCGTTCTGGTGCTGGTTGCCTGGGAGAAGAGGCCAACCCCTTCCTGGCTACAACCACCTTTCAGGTAGTTGTAGAGGGCAATGAGGTCACCCCTGAGCCTCCTCTTCTCCAGGCTAAACAATCCCAGCTCCCTCAGCCTCTCCTCATAGGGCTTGTGTTCAAGGCCTCTCCCCAGCCTTGTTGCCCTTCTCTGGACACGCTCAAGTGTTTCGATGTCCTTCTTAAACTGAGGGGCCCAGAACTGGACACAGTACTCAAGGTGCGGCCTAACCAAAGCAGAGTACAGGGGCACTATGACCTCCCTGCTCCTGCTGGCCACACTATTCCTAATGCAGGCCAGGATGCCATTGGCCCTCCTGGCCACCTGGGCACACTGCTGGCTCATATCCAGGTGGCTGTCGATCAGCACCCCCAGGTCCCTCTCTGTTTGGGAGCTCTCCAGCCACTCCGACCCCAGCCTATAGCTCTGCATGGGGTTGCCGTAGCCAAAGTGCAGCACTCGGCACTTGGACTTGTTGAATGCCATCCCATTGGACTCTGCCCATCTGTCCAGTCGGTCGAGGTCCCTCTGCAGAGCCTTTCTACCCTCTAACTGACTAACATCTGCTCCTAACTTGGTGTCATCTGCAAACTTGCTGATGACTGACTCGACCCCCTCATCCAGATCATCAATGAAGATGTTAAAGAGGACAGGGCCCAGCACTGATCCCTGGGGGACGCCACTAGTGACTGGCCGCCAGCTGGATGTGGCACCATTCACCACCACTCTCTGAGCTCGGCCCTCCAGCCAGTTCCTAACCCAGCACAGAGTGTAGTGGTCCAAGCCACGAGCTGTATCCAAGTCCTTGGATACACTTGAGAGTCACACAACCCAAATCTACACCAAGCAGAGTTTTAAGAGAGATTTCACACAGAATTCTCTGATCAGAGTACCTTTAAATCATAGGAATTACTTTCACTAAGAAAATAAGACTTTAAAGCATTTCAGTCACTGAATTTGGAATGGAATGGAATGGAATGGAATTCACCAGGCTGGAAAAGACCTTTGAGATCATCGAGTCCAACCTATCGCCCAACACCATCAAATCAACTAAACCAACTAAAACCAAAACTAAACTAAGTGCTCAGAACTAGGCCTATAATCTAAGGTTAAGCCTAGAAATGAAAAAGCCTTGCTGTCCATCTTTCCATCTCTCTTGCCTGCAGAGCAAGAATCATTCCCCTTACTCCATCCTGATCTATAGGCACAGCTTCAACAAAAGACCTCCTCCATGTACTCTGCAGTCTGGTGCTGGGGACATCCTTCTCAAAATAGAACCTTGGGTTCAGGCTTCCTTAAAGGATGAAATGGGCTTAGAAATTAAGCTTTTGATACCTGTACAAGTGCTTTCATTACTTATTTCTTGTGGTCAACCATCCCAATAGGGGCTGGAGTTACCCTTCTACACCTTTACCATAATGCAGGCTCTTTTCTCTCCTGGCATGAGAGAAGAGATGCCCACCAATGCCCACCCTCCAAACTCAGAAGCAGCACTCACCAGTGGCTCCTGCTCTTTGCAATCCATTGTCTGGATGCAACTACTTTCCTAGGGAAGTTTTTAGAGGTACTTAGGAAATTAATAGGAGTTACCTCTCTTTCTCTTTGTGCTGTTGACAGAAGCACTTTTATTTCCTTCCCTAGTGGATATGACCCCTCCTTCTCTCCCTTTAGACATGCTGTGTGTCCTCCATGCCATGGTCTAGTCATGAGGTCTTTGGTGACAGGTTGGACTCGATGATCTTTGAGGTCTCTTCCAACCTTGGTGATACTGTGATACTGTAACTAAGGACAAAGGCAAGTTGATGGGTCTTCTGTATCACTCATGCACCAGAGCTGCCAACTACAGCATCCACAGCTGCTGCACTGCCTAAGGAGACTTTTAGCCTGCTGTTTACAAAAAGCTGTACATACATTTGCCTTACCTTTATCAACTTTGCTGAGGAAAGAACAGCTTTGTATGGAACTGTAGGGGCAGTCAAAATCACAGACATGTTATACTCTTGCTCCAAACGCTGATTAAACACTTCCATATGCAAAAGACCAAGGAAGCCCAACCTGGGGGGAAAAACCATAAACAAACATGAAACCCTGCTGGGGACAGGAGGCTTTATTTAACCTACTCCAGCATGTTTACATTGCTGGTCTGGCAACATCAGACACAGAAAACACTCCCCAGATGATCCTACAGCTGAATAATGTTAGTCTTTGAGAACAAAAATCTATCAATCACAGCTCAGATACAGAAAGGCAATCAAAGGGTTTTGATCCTTACCTTGGTTTTGATCCTTACCTAGCATTCATGTGAATGAAGATTGCGGCCTTCCAGTATCTGAAGGGAGCTACAAGAAAGCTGGGGAGGGACTTTTGAAGGTGTCAGGGAGTGATAGGACTGGGGGGAATGGAACAAAACTAGAAATGGGTAGATTGAGATTGGATGTTAGGAAGAAGATCTTCCCCATGAGGGTGGTGAGACACTGGCACAGGTTGCCCAGGGAGGTGGTGGAAGCCTCATCCCTGGAGGCTTTTGCAGCCAGGCTGGATGTGGCTGTGAGCAACCTGCTGTAGTGTGAGGTGTCCCTGCCCATGGCAGGGGGGTTGGAACTAGATGACCCTTGAGGTCCCTTCCAACCCTAACTATGTTTCTATGAATTCAAGTTGCTAATATTGAGTTCATTTAAATTCAATTTTCAGCTGACTTAGACTTGCATTCTCCATTTATGAACCATCCCAAAACTTAAAGCAGGATAAAAGCACCTCACCTCCAGCCAGCTCCTAAGGCAAGGCTACTGTCCCGATGAACAGTCACACTGGAGTCATTCAGGGTCAGCCTCTCCAAAGCACTTTTGAGGTTGTTATATTCTGTTTGATCTACAGGATACATTCCTGTCAAAACATTAACAGACAGAATTCACCACATAAGAGAACTTCATCTGGTGTGTACTCAGCTTTCAAGCATGCCTCTTATAGTCAACACAGTTATAAAAGCAGAAATGAATTTTCTGTTTGAACTCCACTAAGTGAAAAACAATTTCAGGGTCTTTATAGGATTTTACTTCCCTCCCCCCTCAAGTTAGTTAAAACATAATAAAATTTCAGATTCCTTCCCAAAAATTGGAATTAAAAATCAAATTACAATGGTAGGGATGCTGATGAATCCTTCACATCTGGGGAAGATGCAGAATTCAGGACAACCACTGTTTTGCAGGGCTGCAGTGTAAATGTGACTTAAACACATCACATCCTGGGCCAATCACATCCTGGGCTGTATCAAGAGAAGCATAGCCAGCAGATCAAGGGAGGTGATTCTCCCCATGTGCTCTGCTCTGGTGAGACCCCACCTGGAGTACTGCCTCCAGTTCTGGAGCCCCTATTACAGGAAGGATCTGGAGGTGCTGGAATGTGTCCAGAGAAAGGCCATGAGGATGAGCAGAGGGCTGGAGCTGCTCTGCTATGAGGACAGACTGAGGCAGTTGGGGCTGTTCAGTCTGGAGAAGAGAAGACTCTGAGGAGATCTTATTATAGTCTTCCAATAGCTGAAGGGGGCTACAAGAAGCTGGGGAGGGACTCTTGAGGGTGTCAGGGAGTGAGAGGACTGGGGGGAATGGAACAAAACTAGAAATGGGTAGATTCAGATTGGATGTTAGGAAGAAGTTCTTCCCCATGAGGGTGGTGAGAGACTGGCACAGGTTGCCCAGGGAGGTGGTGGAAGCCTCATCCCTGGGGGTTTTTGCAGCCAGGCTGGATGTGGCTGTGAGCAACCTGCTGTAGTGTGAGGTGTCCCTGCCCATGGCAGGGGGGTTGGAACTGGATGATCCTTGAGGTCCTGTCCAACCCTAACAATTCTATGATTCTATGAATAAGCAGGCAAAGGTCAATGAGATGTCCCCTCAAAGCTAAGAGTGACCAGCAGGAAAAAACCAAAAGTGACACATCTAATAAAGCTGAAAACATTTCTGTATTGTTTGACATTGATAAAAGCAGCTCTCTGTGTAACTGCTCCCTGAAAGAGGTGCCAGGGTATCACTTTTCACATCACATGTTGAGGAAATGTTGATTGCTCTAGACCAAGAAGCAAAACTTGTGCCTAAAAAAATCCCACATTTACAGCATGACACTTGTGCGTTTAGGCTGGATGTTAGGAAGAAGTTCTTCCCAGCAAGAGAGATTGGCCATTGGAATGTGCTGCCCAGGGAGGTGGTAGAGTCACCATCCCTGAAGGTGTTTAAGAAGAGCCTGGATGAGGCACCTGGTGCCATGGTTTAGTTGATTAGATGGTGTTGGGTGATAGGTTGGGCTTGATGATCTCAAAGGTCCTTTCCAACCTGGTTAATTCTATTCTGTTCTTAGATTCAGTGATGGAACACCCAATTTCCACAAGACAGTTAAGGGAGTTTTACACATTGCCTCCTAACAACTCTAGAAAGTAATCTCCAGAGTCATCCAGAATAAAGGCTACTGTTTTGGCACTCTCACTCCAAGAAGGTGTGGGTCCAGAGAAGAACAGCTCTGGTGAAGAGCAGCTGAGGGAACTGTGGTTGTTTAGTCTGCAGAAGAGGAGGCAGAGGGAAGACCTCATTGCTCTCTACAACTCCTTGAAAGGAGGCTCCAGTAAGGTGTTCATCAATCTCTTCTCCCTAGTATCAGGCTTCCACCACCTCCCTGGGCAACTTCTTCCAGTCTCTCACCACCCTCATAGGGAAGAACTTCTCTACCCAACATCCAATCTGAATCTACCCATTTCTAGTTTTGTTCCATTCCCCCCAGTCCTATCATTCCTTTACACCCTAAAAAGTCCCTCCCCGGCTTTCTTGTAGCCCCCTTCAGACACTGGAAGGCCACAATTAGGTCTCCTGGGAGCCTTCTCTTCTCCAGACTGAACAGCCCCAACTCCCTCAGCCTGCCCTCATAGAAGAGGTGCTCCAGTCCTCTGCTCATCCTCCCAGCCCTCTGCCCATCCTCCCAGCCCTCCCTTTTAGTTCAATCCTACTAAAATCCTAAGCCTCACAAGTCTTAATATGCATGTATATTCTTTTAAAAGCTCTAATAGCTGTCTGGCTACTGAAAAGAAGGAATTGCATTTGATACCAGTGTGCTCCTCACCTGCAAAAACCATTGGCTTCGCTGACTTAAAGCCAGGCAAAGGCTCCACTGGCTGTTTATACATAAACAGTGTGTCTCCTATTTGGGCTTCTGTTACTTCTTTCATTCCAGCAATCAGGTAGCCCACCTGTCCAGCATATCTAAATAAAATTGGCATTATATGGACATGCTTCTTGGCATCAGCAGTATCTTCATCAGTCTTCCCACTTGGTTCAACTCAGTCAGAAATGCAAGTTAAATCACCCCCTGTAAAAGCCCAATAAGCCAGATTGAAGCTGTTTGTCCTCCAAGTCAGGAACTCTCTCTCAAGGGACAAACTCTCTGTCAAGGAGCTCTATTTGTGTCAAACACTGCATTTATAGTTCTGTATTCTGAATTCTTTGCTACTCCCACTATGAAAGCTGGAGCTAGAGGGAAGTTATCAGGGATTGAAGACAGAACTAGAATGATCCTCAACTGCCAGCACAGAGACTGGCAGAAAGAACACAGACAAATGCCTTCCATCAGCACATGGTGCTGCTAGGAGAGAGACACATGGTAGACAAAGACCATGGTGTAGTGGTTTTGGCTAGAATGGAGCTAACTTTCTTCATAGCATCCCCCTATGGTGCTGCATTTTAGATTTGTGCCTGCAGTGGTGTTGGTTTAGCCATCACTGAACAGCACTTGCACAGCACAAATGCTTTCTGTGCTTCTCAGTCTGTCCCCCCAGCAAACAAGCTAGAGGCTGGAAGGTGACAGAGGGATACTCCATGCCACATAACATCATGCTTGGCAATAAAGAGCAGTCTTTCCAAGGTCCCCATGACTTGTGAGCAGTGGTAAGTAACTGATTCCCTTTGCATCACTTCATGTCTTTTCTTTTCCCTTCACTTATGAAACTGTCTTTATCTTGACCCATGAGCAAGTCTTTCCTCACTTTTGCTCTTCCAGTTCTCTCCCCTATCCCACTGGGGTTAAGGGAGTGTGGCAAAGTGGCTGGCTGGGTTCAACCCACCACACACAGTAACATAGTTTTCACTGAGAATCTCCCAAGAAAGTCATTAACACATGCTTGGATGAAAACTGAGAAAGCTTCTGCACTAATGCTAAGTACCTGATTTTCTTCCCACTGCTGCCATGAGGAGCCAGTTTCTGGTAGTAGCTGCATTCATGGATTTTAAGTTTTCCACCCTCAAAACAGGCTGCAGCAATAACTAAGGTGAAGCCCCATCCCCTTCCACTCTCAAACAAGGTGGTTCCTAGAAATAAATTGGATGGCTGAATAACAATGACATATGCTAGCCTTAACAAGAACCCCTAGCTGTCCAGATGTTCTGAGCACTACAGAGGACAGAACAGCTTCCTCCCCCTAGCAGTGCCCAAAAGGCAGTCCCCAAAAGCTCCTGCCCCAGCACTCTACAATTACAAACAATAATCATTAGAAAATCCCCACCACCAAAGAAAGAGCAAAGAGCTCAGACACCTCCCAGCCTTTATCACCCAAAGCAAGTACCAAAGAGAAATGGGGGAGCTTGTATCTTAACACCAACTCAGGATTGGTTCCACTGCAAGAAGTTGCTTTTTTTACTTACAGCTTATGTGTTGGTTGCTCATTTGGAGTCAGAATTCCAACTTCATGAACTTCATATCTTTTCTTTGTGTGGGCAGACACAATCTTATGCCCTTTCTGAATCTCCCCACCAAAGAGTGCAATGTTGGCTATGACACCTCGGTAGTGGTCAAAGGTGGAGTCAAACACCAAGGCTTTCAATGGATCAGCAGGATTACATTGGGGTCTGGCACACACACAAAAAATAAAGTCAGTATAATATATGAAGCAGTGTGGTTTTCATTCAGTAAGAACAACATTGGCTACAGCAACCCCAAGCAGTGCTGCAGGCTGAGGTCAGAGTGGCTGGAGAGCAGCCAGGCAGAGAGGGACCTGGGGGGACTGGTTGATAGTAGGCTGAACATGAGCCAGCAGTGTACCCAGTTGGCCAAGAAGACCAATGGCATCCTGGCCTGCATCAGGAACAGTGTGGCCAGCAGGAGCAGGGAGGTTATTGTGCCCCTGTACTCAGCACTGGTCAGGCCACACCTTGAGTCCTGTGTCCAGGTCTGGGCTCTTCAGTTTAGGAAAGATGTTGAGTTGCTGGAAGGTGTCCAGAGAAGGGCAAGAAAGCTGGGGAGGGGTTTGGAGCACAGCCCTGTGAGGAGAGGCTGAGGGAGCTGGGGTTGCTTAGCCTGAAGAGAAGGAGGCTCAGGGGAGACCTTGCTGCTATCTACAACTACCTGAAGGGAGGTTGTAGCCAGGTGGGGGTTGGTCTCTTCTCCCAGGCAAGCAGCAGCAGAACAAGAGGACACAGTCTCAAGCTCTGCCAGGGGAGGTTTAGACTGGAGGTTAGGAAGAAGTGCTTCATAGAAATCGTTATTGGCCATTGGAATGGGCTGCCCAGGGAGGTGGCAGCAGAGCCTGCATCTAGGGAGGAATAACACCAGGCACCAGGACAGACTAGGGGTCATCCTGCTAGTAAGCAGCTCCATGGAGAAAGAAACTGGAGTCCCAGTGGACAGCAAGTTCTCCATGGGACAGCAATGTGCCCTTGTGGCCAAGAGGGCCAACAGCATCTTGGGGTGCATGAAGAAAACTGCATCCTGCAGGTCTAGGGAGGTTCTCCTCCCCCTCTATTCTGCCCTAGTGAGACTACACATGGAATATTGTGTCCACTTTTGAGCTCCCCAGTTCAAGAGAAACAGAGACCTGCTGGAGAGAGTCCAACAGAGAGCTAAGAGGATGATTAAAGCACTGCAACATCTCCCATGACTGAAAGGCCTGGGGCTGCTTAGCCTTGAGAAGGGCAGGCTGAGAGGGGATCTTATCAATGTCTGAGGGGTGGGATTTCAAGAGGAGGATGCCAGGCTCTTTTCAGTGGTGCCCAGTGATAGGACAAGGAACAGTGGGTACAAGCTAGAACACAGGAGGTTCCACCTCAACAGGAGGAGAAACTTTGTTCTTGTGAGAGTGACAGAGCCCTGGAGCAAGTTGTCCAGAGAGGTGGTGGTGTCAATAATGCATCCATGCAGCTTGTGGCTTCCTAATTTGCTGTCCAAGGTTTCAGAGACTAAAGGCAGACTTACGGTGGAATCTTCTCAATGACCTTCTGAAGAACTTTTTCAACATTTGTTCCTTGTTTAGCAGAGATCTAAAACAAGTCCAAAAACAACTTCATCAGACTTGGGTCTTACACTCATTTTCTATTAAACAGTGGTACATTTACTTAAGGCAGTTTTGGTGGCCACAGACAATACCACACCCAAAAGCACTCTGAAGCACACTTTTGAGTGCCAGTAGTCCCAGGGAGGTGGTGGAGTCACTGCCCCTGGAGGTGGTCAAGAGGAGACTGGATGTGGCACTTGAAACCATGGTTGAGGAGTCATGAGGTCTTGGGTGACAAGTTGGACTTGATGACCTCTGAGGTCTTTTCCAACCTTACTGATTCTATGATACTATGAAATGTTTCTTTGATTATAAATTATTCTGTCACCTTTTTCTTTCTCCTCTCCTGAACTGCCTTTGCTATGATAAAACTGAAAACAATTTAAGGACTCACAATGAGAAACAATTGAGAATCTGACACCATTGAGAAATATGTTTTCCACCCTTGTTTTCCAGGAGACAATCTTGAATGATCTGTTATAGGGTAGAAGGGCTCTGCAGAGGGACCTTGACAGGCTGGACAGATATGGGCAGAGTCCAACAGGATGGCATTCAATAAGTCCAAGTGCCAGGTGCTGCACTTTAGCCACAACAACCCTATGCAGTGCTATAGGCTGGGGACAGAGTGGCTGGAGAGCAGCCAGGCAGAAAGGGACCTGGGGGTGCTGGTTGACAGAAGGCTGAACATGAACCAGCAGTGTGCCCAGGTGGCCAAAAAGGCCAATGGCATCCTGCCCTGCATCACAAATAATGTGGCCAGCAGAAGCAGCGAAGTCATTCTGCCTCTGTACTCAGCACTGGTTAGGCCACACCTTGAGTCCTGTGTCCAGTTCTGGGCTCCCCGATTTAAGAAGGACATTGAGACTCTTGAATGTGTCCAGAGAAGGGCAATGAGGCTGGAGAGAGGCCTCGAGCATAAGCCCTGTGAGGAGAGGCTGAGGGAGCTGGGGGTGTTTAGCCTGGAGAAGAGAAGGCTCAGGGGAGACCTCATTGCTCTCTACAACTATCTGAAGCGAGGTTGTAGCCAGGAGGGGGTTGGTCTTTTCTCCCAGGCAACCAGCACCAGAACAGGAGGACACAGTCTCAAGCTGTGCCAGGGGAGGTTTAGGCTGAAGGTGAGGAGAAAGTTCTTCCCAGCAAGAGAGATTTGCCATTGGAATGTGCTGCCCAGGGAGGTGGTGGAATCACCATCCCTGGAGGTGTTCAAAAAGGGACTGAATGTGGCACTTGAAGCCATGGTTTAGTAGTCATGAGTTCTTGGGTGATAGGTTGGACTTGATGATCTCTGAGTTCTTTTCCAACCTGATTGATTCTATGGTTCTATGATATTCAGGTATGTCACACAAGGCAGACAGAAGACAAACTCTTGATCAGCTGTGTGTACATCTCTTCCATTAGCTACAAAGTGAAGTTAGACTATCAGCCATGCTATCAAACTTTGAGAGACCTTACCCTTATGCATTCATCTGTAGGGATATCAAACAGCTTCTCGATTTGCTTCTCAACTCTTTCAGGGTCTGCATTCTTCAAGTCAATCTGAAAAACACCAAACTGCTGAATATACCATGTCCTCCACATGATCCACCCCTGGAGCTTCATGACATGCAAGTCAAGGAACCTTTATGTATTTATGAGTAAATATTGGATGTCTCCAAGGAAAAGATAGTCAATGAAACTGACTTTAGAAAAAGCCTTCCTTTCATCATTCCATGCTCCCTGGGCCTGATCACCTGGCTGCCCTCCACATGCCATGCGATGGCACCCAAAATGATCTACTCCACAACCTTCCCTGGCAGCAAGGTCAGACTGACAGGCCTGGAGCTCCCCAGATGCTTCTTCTAGCCCTTCTGGTAGGTGGGTATCACATTTGCTAACTCTGGTCAAGGGGGGCTCCCCTGGGTAGTCAGAACTACTGCTAAGTGATGGAAAGTGGCTTGGTAAGCACCTCCACCAGCCCTCTCAGTATGCTTGAGTGGATCCCATGTCCACAAGTCACAGCACAAGCAGCCTACTTGGATCACAGTAGGGCAAATACAGGTTAAGATCTGCACCTTCCCAGTCATTCAAGGCCCCTTGTCCACACCAGCTGAACATTCTCACCTCTATTTCACAGAGAGTCAATTTCAAACCCTGAGGCCACAGCTTCAGCTTGTTCTCATTAGGATAAAATGAACAGTCCTGAGTATTACCCAAGTGTGCTCAGTTGTTTTTCATGCCACAGCCCTTGTTTGCTTCAAGCTGATGTTTGTGAACTGGAACTGATGCAGATTTCCTTCATGGAATCATAGAATGGCTTAGGTTGGAAGGAATCTTAAGAGATCATCTACTGCAACCTCCCCACCATGGGCAGGGACACCTCTCAACTAGACTTGGCTGCTCAAGGCCTCATCCAACCTGGCCTTGAACATCCACAGAGAGGTGGCATCCACAACCCCCCTGGGCAGCCTATTCTGGAGTCTCACCACCCTTGTACTGAAGAACTTCTTCCTAAGATCCAGTCTAAACTTTCTCTCCCTCAGCTTCAAACCATTCCCCCTTGCCCTATCTCTAGACACCCTGATGAAGAGTTCCTTCTCCAGCCTTCCTGTAGGATCCCTTCAGGTATTGGAAGGCAGCTCTGAGGTCTCTCCAGACTCTTCTCTTCTCCAGGCTGAACAACCCCAGTGCCTATCCTCATAGCAGAAGTGCTGCAGCCCTTGGATTATCTTTGTAAGCCTCCTCTGGACTTGCTCCAACAGCTCTGTGTCCTTCTTACGATGGAGGCACTACAAGTGGATAAAGCATTTGAGGTGGGGTCTCAAGAGCAAAGGGGAAGAATCACCCCTCTTGACCTGCTGTCCACACTCCTCTGGATGCAATCTAGGATACAATTCCTTATCAAGAGACAATGTGCACCATGCTTATGACTTTGATTTACCATACAGACTGCAGTAAGAATTTAACCAGGGCTGCTGATATGGTACTTCTACATGTACTACATGACATAAAACCTGATGTTCCCAGCAATCACTGTAAAATATCAGGCACAAAGTTCTTACTACATTCCAGTTATCTTTTCATTATGCACAGAACAGTTGGACATTGGAGTCATCTCCCAAGAGATGTGGTGGATTTCCCTACACTGGACAGTTTTAAGACTCAGCTTTACAAGCTGCTGGGCCACCTCATTTCAACTACAACATCACCTAGAAAGGTTGGGACAGATGATCCTTGGGGGTCCTTCCAACCTGGTGTTCTGTGTAATTCTCTTTGAGGACATATTTCTTAGCAACCTTAAGCAAGGCAATTATTTAATGTGACACTCTAAAACCTTTATTACCTTGTTTATGACAGGAATAATTGCAAGCTGTGCTTCAAAGGCAAGGTAGAAGTTTGCCACTGTCTGAGCCTGAATCCCCTGGAAAGTAAGCATTGTAAAAGTTTAATGTGGAATCTTCCTGCATTTTGGAGGTTCAGTGGGTTACAGTTCTATCCAGTCCTTCATTGGGAGGATGAAAAATAAGTAAAGGTTATTGAACATGCACACTGCTGGGAAATAACCTTTTCAATCATAATTTCTCATCATCTGAGACAAACTAAAAATGATGTACATGGGAAGACTTACATGGAAGTATTTACAGGCAACCCAAGTACCTGCTGCTGTCTCTCCTTTTTAATTCTGAATGGCCAAGATCACAAAAGCTGCCTCAAAAAGCACAATTATGCCCCCAGCAAACTATTCATAAGTGGACTAAGACAGAGAAGGGCAACAAAGCTGGTGAAGGGTTTGGAGCACAGCCCTGTGAGGAGAGGCTGAGGGAGCTGAGGTTGCTTAGCCTGGAGAAGAGGAGGCTCAGGGGAGACCTTACTGCTGGCTACAACTACCTGAAGGGAGGCTGTAGCCAGGTGGGGGTTGGTCTCTTCTCCCAGGCAACCAGCACCAGAACAAGAGGACACAGTCTCAGGCTGCGCCAGGGGAGGTTTAGACTGGATGTCAGGAAGAAATTCTTTCCAGAAAGAGAGATTGGCCATTGGGATGTGCTGGCCAGGGAGGTGGTGGAGTCACCATCACTGGAGGTGTTTAAAAAGGGACTGGAGGTAGCTGTAGAAAGCAATAAGGTCTCCCCTGAGCCTCCTCTTCTCCAGGCTAAATGACCCCAGCTTCCTCAGCCTCTCCTCACAGGGCTGTGCTCCAAACCCTTCACCAGCTTTGTTGCCCTTCTCTGTCTTTGTCCACTTATGAATAGTTTGAGGTTTTTCTTGAATTGAGGGGCCCAGAACTGGACATAGGACTCAAGGTGTGGCCTGACCAGTGCTGAGTACAGGGCACAATGACTTCCCTGCTCCTGCTGGCCACACTGTTCCTGATGCAGGCCCATAATCCTCTTGTTTTAGTCTGTCAACTCAGTCTTTAAAATATGTCTAATACTGCACAAATAAAAGTACAACAAAGGGGTATCATTTCACTTCCCTCTTTGTATAGACTGTAAATGTACAACATCAGCCAAGAACCCACTGAGTGGATATAAAATTTCTCTTGGGTCTCTTCTCTCAAGTAACCAGTGATAGAATGAGAGGAAAGGGAGTTATGCTGTGTCAGTGGATGTTTAGATTGGATGCTAGCAAAAACCTCTTTACTGAGAGTGGTGAGGCATTGGAACAGGCTGCCCAGGGGGTGGTGAAGTCACCGTCTCTGGAGGTGTTCAAGAAACGTGTAGATGTGGTGCTTTAGGACATGGTTTAGTGGTCATGGTGGGACTCAATGATCTTAGAGATGTTTTCCAACCTTAGTGATTCTGTGGAAAGAGGAATTAAGAACCTCACCTCATTTGCATCCACTACAAGTATGACACCTTGACAGGCAGACAGGGATCGTGATACTTCATAGCTGAAATCGACATGGCCCTGTGGAGGAGAGAAATGTTTACAGTTTCAGGTATCTCTAGAATCTTTTGCTAACATTTCTGTATCATTATAGAACCATAAAATGGTTAGGGTTGGAAGGGACCTCAAGGATCATCCAGTTCCAACCCCCCTGCCATGGGCTGGGACACCTCACACTACAGCAGGTTGCTCACAGCCACATCCAGCCTGGCTGCAAAAGCCTCCAGGGATGAGGCTTCCACCACCTCCCTGGGCAACCTGTGCCAGTCTCTCACCACCCTCATGGGGAAGAACTTCTTCCTAACATCCAATCTCAATCTACCCATTTCTAGTTTTGTTCCATTCCCCCCAGTCCTCTCACTCCCTGACACCCTCAAAAGTCCCTCCCCAGCTTTCTTGTAGCTCCCTTCAGATACTGAAAGTTTTCCATTGTCTGTACAGTCACAATTCTTGCCAAACAAACAAAACAAAAGCCAAACAAACACAAGAAGCCAGAAAAAAAAAACACTTTAAAAACACAGACATTTAGCTTTCTGTGATTAAAGCACTGTTTGCACTTAACTTACTGGTGTGTCAATAAGATTTAAGAGGTAGTTCGCTCCTGCGTGTTTGTAGAAGAGAGACGCAGACTGTGCCTTCACTGTAATTCCTCTTTCTCGCTCCACTTGCAGCTTATCCAGCACTTGTTTGTTGTGGGTAGTTTTAGCAATTGTTCCTAAGAGTTCCAAAAAAAAACCCCACAATTTTATCATAGTAGTATCATAGTATCAGTCAGGGTTGGAAGGGACCACAAGGATCAGCTAGTTCCAACCTCCCTGCCATGGGCAGGGACACCCCACACTAGATCAGGCTGGACAGAGCCTCATCCAGCCTGGGCTTAAACACCTCCAGGGACGGGGCCTCGACCACCTCCCTGGACAACCCATTCCAGGGCTTCACCACTCTCATGGGGAAGAACCTCCTCCTCACATCCAGCCTGAATCTCCCCACCTCCAGCTTCATTCCATTCCCCCTAGTTCTATCACTACCTGAGATCCTAAGAAGTCCTTCCCCAGCCTTCCTGTAGGCCCCCTTCAGATACTGGAAGGCCACAATGAGGTCACCTCGGAGCCTTCTCTTCTGCAGACTGAACAGCCCCAACTCCTTCAGTCTGTCCTCATAGGAGAGGTGCTCCAGCCCTCTGATCATCCTTGTGGCCCTTCTCTGGACAGGTTCCAGCACCTCCACATCCCTCTTGTAATAGGGGCTCCAGAACTGGACACAGTACTCCAGGTGGGGTCTCACCAGGGCTGAGTAGAGGGGGAGGATCACCTCCCTCGACCTGCTAGCCACACTTCTCCTGATGCAGCCCAGGATCTGATTGGCTTTGCGGGCTGCAAGTGCACACTGAGAGCTCATGTTGAGCTTTCTGTCCACCATTCCCTCATTTAGCCCATGAGCTCTCAAAATAAATCATTCTTTAACCCTGAGAACATGAGGCTTTAAGCTGCAGGTGATTTTTTTCCCATCCAATTAAGCTGAACTCAGATTCTTCACTTCAACTTCTGCTTCCCCTCTCTCAACGTGTGTTAAATAATTTTTCCCCTGTTATGTGAATTTTTTCCATGTGATCTGAAATACTTTACTGAATAAGCATGATGCAAAACATCAGACAAGTTTAAATCAAAGGTTAAGAAGTAGCTAAGTTTCTATCAAGTTCTAAATCATTTTGATGTGTGAGGAAACTTCTTCATCTACCACTGGAGAGGACTTGCATGGCCCACAGCCCCAGGCAGTGCCAATCTCAAGGGAGTAAAGAGCATTATGAAAGAGCTTGACAGACCTAAATTCAAAATTCCATTCTATCATTCTATCAGGCAAAATTCTCCTATAGTGATGCATGATCAGAGAGCAAAGACATTAGAAATGTTAGTGATAATCAAAACCACAGAATCTCACACAGCATCTAACAGGTTAAGAAAAGGCAGCTTGAAGTGAGAACTTACCTGTAATTTCCAACAATCTGTCTGCTAGTGTACTTTTGCCATGATCTACGTGAGCTATAATACTGAAGTTTCTAATGCTTTCAACAGGGTATGTTGACACATCCAACTGGTCCTGGAAAACACAACATTGTTTTCATAAACCATAGTTAGTCTCAGTGCACAACATGAAGGCCAAGGCCTATTAGAAAAGAATTAACTCTCCTCTCCAGAAGATGCGCTGATGGAACAGAGACACACAAACTTTAGTTGTCACCAGGGTTTTAAATGCCAGCATTTCATTTTAGTCATTTCTTACTCTGGCTAACCAGTAAGTCTGCTGGAAAGTGTTGTGAAATGTACTACATTCTCATGCACAGAGAGAGCTGGAAATCCTAAAAACCAGGTTCAAGTCTGAAATGTATTCCCCTGGGATCAGTGCTGGGCTTGACCCTGCTCAGTATCTTCAGTGATGATCTGGATGAGGGGACTGTGCCCACCATTAGTAAGTTTAGAAAAGACACCAGGTTGGGGGCAGGATTTGATCTCTTAGAGGGAAGGAGAGCTCTGCAGAGGGACCTTGACAGGCTGGACAGATGGACATAGCCCAATAAGATGGCATTCAATAATCCAAAGTGCTGGGTGCTGCACTTTGGCCACAACAACCCCATGCAGTGCTACAGGCTGGGGACAGAGTGGCTGGAGAGCAGCCAGGCAGAGAGGGACCTGGGGGTACTGGTTGACAGTAGGCTGAACACGTGCCAGCAGTGTGCCCAGGTGGCCAAGAAGGCCAATGGCATCCTGGCCTGCATCAGGAATAGTGCAGCCAGCAGGAGCAGGGAAGTCATTCTGCCCCTGTACACTGCACTGGTTAGGCCACACCTTGAGTCTTGTGTCCAGTTCTGGGCTCCTCAATTCAAGAAGGACATTGAGATACTCGACTGTGTCCAGAGAAGGGCAACAAAGCTGGGGAGAGGTCTGGAGCACAGCCCTGTGAGGAGAGGCTGAGGGAGCTGGGGTTGTTTAGCCTGGAGAAGAGGAGGCTCAGGGGAGACCTTCTTGCTCTCTACAGCTACCTGAAGGGAGATTCTAGACAGGTGGGGGTTGGTCTCTTCTCCCAGGCAACCAGCACCAGAACAAGAGGACACAGTCTCAAACTGTGCCAGGGGAGGTTTAGGCTGGATGTTAGGAAGAAGCTCTTCCCAGAAAGAGAGATTGGCCTTTGGAATGTGCTGTCCAGGGAGGTGGTGGAGTCACCATCCCTTGGAAGTGTTCAGGGAGAGACTGGATGGGGTGCTTGGTGCCATGGCTTAGTTGATTAGATGGTGTTGGATAAGTTGGACTCGATGATCTCCAAGGTCTCTTCCAACCTGGTTAATTCTCTTCTATTCTATCGAGGAAGCACACCTTGAGGAAGCTACAGGTAACAGTTATCTTGCCTAAATCAAGAAAATGCAGAAAGCCAGCCTGACTACCTTGGTTCACACACTGGAAGGGCCAACAGTAAAGAGCTTTGCTTTGTTTTATTCCTGCTTATTCCTACTTTGAATCAGGAAAGTGCCTTCTCTGCGTTTCCAAGCTGTCAGCATCAGGAACCAGGACATTCCCAATGACAACCAGCAGCACCTTACCGAAAGGCGCTGGTCGGCGGCGAGCTACACGGCAGTCACCTGCCTTCCCCAGGCTCTGCATGGCTGCTGCAGGCCAGGGTGACAGTGACAGCACGGAGTTCTGTGCCAGAAGTAAGCAGCATGACGTGCCGTGTCCCCTGCCCCGTGCCTCAGCCTGGCACCGCACCTGGGGGCACTGCCAAGGGGCACCAACGCCCTGCAGCGGGGAAAGGCTACTCCAGGATGCCATCGCCTGTCGGGAAAGGCGACCACCGCTTAGGGGACCCCCTAAAGGTCAACCTCGGGCAGATTCCCCTCCGCCCCTCCCGCCAGGGCAGCCCTGCGGACTCACCTTGCTGCGGGAGCTGTACAGCCGCTCGCACGCCGCAAGCCCCGCGGGCAGCACACTCAACGGGGAGGAAGCGGGGCAGGGGCTCCGCAGGCGGACCCACCACATCGCCGTCCTGCCGGCCAGAGCCATGGTCCGGCTCGGCTCCCCTCACGGCCCCGCCGTCCCGGCCCCGCCGGCCCCGCTCTCCACTCCCGGCGCGGACACGGGCGGCCAGAGCGCGCGCACCGAGCCTCACGCGCCGGAAGTGCTGCTGGCGCCGCCAGAAGTGGTCAGAGCTCCGCGCCGCCACCGGCCCCTCCCGCGGGCGCGGCGGTGAGCGGACGCTAGGGGGAGCTGTGCGCGGCAGTCGCAGAGTGGTTGCGGCTGGAAAGGGTCTCTGATGGTGTCGGATCCTTCTGCTCTCTAGCTCTGCCAAGTGTGCTGTTAAACCGTGCCCCTCAGCGCCACATCGCTGCGGCTGCCAAACACCTGCCGGGGCGGGGCTTCAACCCCCTCCCTGTCCAGTCTGTTCTATTGTTTGAGAATCCTTTCAGGGAAGAAATGCCCTGTGATGTCCAAGCTGCACCTCCCCTATTGCCGTTTGAGGCCATTTCCTCTCTTCCTATCACTTGATAACTAGGGAGAAGAGACCAATACACATCTCCCTTCTTTCAGATAGTTGTAGAGACAGAAGATTCTTCAACCTGCTCCAGACTAAGCAACCCCATGTCTCTCAGCTGCTGCTCACCAGACCTGTTCTCCAGACCCTTCAGCAGCTCCCTTGCCCTTGACTGGACCTGCTCCAGCAGCTCAATATCCCAGTGATAGCCCCAAAACTGAACCCACTGCTCAAAGTGTGTGGCCTCATGAGTGCGGTGCTGAGCTGATACTATTCAATTTGCTTTGAGGTTGGGGATTGAGTCCATCATCAATAAACGTGCAGATGACACCAACTGGGGGCAGGAGCTGATCTGTTAAGAGGGTAGGAGAGTTCGGCAGAGGGACCTCGACAGGCTGGACAGATGGGCAGAGTCCAAGAGCATGAGACTGAACATATCTAGGTGTTGGGTTCTACACACTGGCCACAACAACCCCATGCAGAGCTACAGGCTGAGGTCAGAGTGGCTGGAGAGCAGCCAGGCAGAGAGGGACCTGGGGGTGCTGGTTGATAGTAGGCTGAACATGAGCCAGCAGCGTGCCCAGGGGGCCAGGAAGGCCAATGGCATCCTGGACTGCATTAGGAACAGTGTGGCCAGCAAGAGCAGGGAAGTCATTGTGCCCTGTACTCAGCACTGGTTAGGCCACACCTTGACTCCTGTGTCCAGTTCTGGGCCCCTCAGTTTAGGAAAGATGTTGAGTTGCTGGAAGGTGTCCAGAGAAGGGTAAGAAAGCTGGGGAGGGGTTTGGAGCACAGCCCTGTGAGGAGAGGCTGAGGGAGCTGGGGTTGTTTAGCCTGGAGAAGAGGAGGCACAGGGGAGACCTCATTGCTCTCTACAACTACCTGAAGGGAGATTCTAGCCAGGTGGGTGTTGGTCTCTTCTCCCAGGCAACCAGCACCAGAACAAGAGGACACAGTCTCAAGCTGCACCAGGGGAAGTTTAGGCTGGAGGTGAGGAGAAAGCTCTTCCCAGAAAGAGAGATTTGCCATTGGAATGTGCTGCCCAGGGAGGTGGTGGAGTCACTGTTCCTTGAGGCGTTCAAAAAAGGCCTGGATGTGGCACTTGGAGCCATAGTTTAGTTGTCAGGAGCTGTTAGGTATTAGGTAATAGGTTGGACTTGATAATCTCTGAGGTCTTTTCCAACATGGTTCTATGAGATCCATATGCAGTAGAACACAATAAAACAGCTATGAAAATATGTCCATTTCAGCAGAATAGTTACAAGTTAAAAGTCTTTACAAGAGGCAGCAAATAAGTAGCAAAAATTCTCGAGTGATCCATTTATGTGTCAACATGTGATGGATGGATGTACACAATTAGCATTTCCTGTGCTTCAAAAGCCATTAGCTGTAATGGGGGTAAATGAAATGTACTTATCATTAGTTTTATTGAGCAATACTGAAGCAAACATCATAAAACAGTAAATCAAAATATTTACAGATTCATGACTGAAAACATGAAAGCAAAACAAAGACATAAGTTTCTGCTTTGATTTGTCAAGAGTCTTATTTAGTTACACATGAATGGAGAACTGAATGTCCTGTCTAGAATTATTCCAGCTGAAGACTCATGTTCATTCTGTCATAGCTGCACATCAATCTGTTATGTGTTGTTTCCTGACAACTATGTTCAATAAAGGATATGTTCCCTAATTGACATGCTGTCATGGCCTGACTTTCACCAGGGGTTGTATGTTTTCAGAGTCACAGAAACATTCAGGTTGGAAAAGGCCCTCAGGGTCACCAAGTCCAACCCATAACCCTGCTCTGCAAGGCTCACCCCTAAATCATATCCCCCAAGCACCACATCCAAATGACCTTTAAACACATCCAAGGGATGGCGACTCAGCCACCTTCCTGGGCAGTCTGACAAAATTGTGGGTGTACAGATAAAAAGGTAAGATTCTGTGGCAGTAGTGAAAAAAAAAACAAGTATTTATTTCATTTCATAGAACAGAATGGCTAAGATTGAAAGGGACCTCAGAGATCATCTACTCCAACCTCGCCACCATGGGCAGGGACACCTCTCAACTAGACTCAGCTGCTCAAGGCCTCACCCAACCTGGCCTTGAACACCCCAAGTGAGAAGACATCCACAACCTCACTGGAGAACCTATCCCAGGGTCTCACCACCCTTGTACTGAAGAGCTGCTTCTAGGATCCAGACTAACCCTACTCTCCTTCAGCTTCAAACCATTCTCCCTTGTCCTGTTGCTAGACACCCTTATGAAAAGTCCCTCTCCAGCCTTCCTGCAGGATCCCTTCAGGTATTGGAAGGTGGCTATAACGTCCCCCTAGAGTCTTGTCTTCCCCTCTCCTCCTCCTCCTCTCCTCTCCTCTCCTCTCCTCTCCTCTCCTCTCCTCTCCTCTCCCTCTCCTCTCCTCTCCTCTCCTCTCCTCTCCTCTCCTCTCCTCTCCTCTCCTCTCCTCTCCTCTCCTCTCCTCTCCTCCCTCTCCTCTCCTCTCCTCTCCTCTCCTCTCCTCTCCTCCTCTCCTCTCCTCCTCCCCTCCTCTCCTCTCCCTCCTCTCCTCTCCTCTCCCTCCTCCCTCTCCTCTCCTCTCCTCTCCTCCCTCCCTCCCTCCTCCTCCCCTCCCTCCCTCCCCCTCGAGTCTCCTCTCCTCAAGTCTCTTCTCCTCTCCTCGAGTCTCCTCTCCTCTTCTCTTCCTACCACAGCTCTCTCAGCCTGTCCTCACAGCAGAGGTGCTCCAGCCCTTGGATCATCTGTGTGGCCCTCCCATGGACTCACTCCAACAACTCTGTGTCCTTTCTTATGATGGGAACACCAGAACTGGAGGCTGTGTTCCAGGTGGGGTCTCAAAGAAATGACTTTGTTTCCCAGAGGGAATAAACAGAATTGGGAGAAAACACTACTAGACTTCCACTAGGAACACAAGTGTGTGGTGATCATTCACTCTCACCATGTATTTAAGACCTAACAAACGTCCTAAACCCTTGGATGTGCAGTGTCAAAAGTTGTTTTGTTGTAATTTTGTAACCAAATGTACATGAGTTCTGGGCCCCTCAATTCAAGAGAGATGTTGAGGTGCTGGAGCATGTCCAGAGAGGGGTGATGAGGCTGGTGGGAGGCCTGGAGCAGAGCCTTGTGAGGAGAGGCTGAAGGAGCTGGGGTTGCTTAGCATGGAGAATAGGAGGCTCAGGGGAGACCTCATTGCTCTCTGCAACTACCTGAGGGGAGGTTGTAGCCAGATGGGGGTCAATCTGTTCTCCCAGGCAAGCAGCAGCAGAATGAGGGGACACGGTCTCAGGTTGTGCTGGGGGAGGTTCAGGCTGGATGTTGGGAAGAAGTTCTTCACAGAGAGTGATTTGCCGTTGGAGTGTGCTGCCCAGGGAGGTGCTGGAGTCACCATCCCTGGAGATCTTCAGGAAAGAACTGAATGAGGCACTCAGTGCCATGGTCTGGCTGGTTGGATGGGGCTGGGTGGTGGGTTGGACTGGATGATCTTGGGGGTCTCTTCCAACCTGGTTGATTCTATGTTATCAAAGTACACACTGTAAAGAAAACGACACATTCTGTAGTGAGTGTTATCTGCCACCTCTGTTAGCCTTAATTGTACCCTCCTCATACATAAGAAATCAAGTCACATTGCTGGGATGTATTTTTCACAAATCCAGGTTGCTTTGCATTAATTATGTTATCCTCCTTTAATTGTTAATTATAGTCCTGTGGCATCCATTCCATTATTTTCCATATGACTGGCATCCAGCTGACAGGTCTATAATTGCCCTCTTTAGAAGCTGAAACACGTTTGCTTTCTACCACTCTCCTGGACAGCGTTTCATGAGCTGCTGAAAGCAATGTTAATGGTGCACAGAGCTTGTCAGGCAGCACTTTTAATAGGTTTTGTATGCAAATTGTCTGGATACAGCTGGTTTAAGATTTAACTCCAAAATATTTTCTGATACTGCTATTAGAATGTGGATAATCCAGCTCTTGAGTCCTGTGTCCAGGTCTGGACCCCTCAGTTTAGGGAAGATGTTGTGTTGCTGGAAGGTGTCCAGAGAAGGGCAACAAATCTGGGGAGGGGATTGGAGCACAGCCCTGTGAGGAGAGGCTGAGGGAGCTGGGGTTGCTTAGCCTGGAGAAGGGGAGGCTCAGGGGAGACCTTCTTGCTGTCTACAACTACCTGAAGGGAGCTTGCAGCCAGGCGGGGGTTGGTCTCTTCTCCCAGGCAAGCAGCACCAGAACAAGAAGACACAGTCTCAAGCTGTGCCAGGGGAGGTTTAGGCTGGATGTTAGGAAGAAATTCTTCACAGAGAGAGAGACTGGCCACTGGAATATGCTGCCCGGGGAGGTGGTGGAGTCACCATCACTGGAGGTGGTCAAAAAGAGACTGGATGAGGCACTTGGTGCCATGGTTTAGTTGAGTAGATGGTGTTGGGTGATAGGTTGGAGTCGATGATCTCTGAGGTCTTTTCCAGCCTGGTTAATTCTGTGTTCTGTAGATGTATGAAACTGCCATATCAAAACAGCACAGCCTTAACTATTCTCCAGGGAAGCTCAGTTTTAGGATGCTACTCTGCATTTGTATGCTTCCCCATCCTTCCTAGAAAGGTGTAAAAAGACTCTTCGTTTCCCACAAAGCCATTTCCTTTCTCCTCCAGGTCAAAATAAGTGGCACTGAGAGAATTCTCCAGATCAGATTCACCACTAGTGAAGAAGATTACATCATACATGTGTTGCATAAACTTTTTATTAAGGTTGGATTACTTCTATAGTTGTAGCTTCTGTTAGTGTAAAGAGATGAAGGACAGCAAAGTGTTTTTAAAAACCTTTTAAAATGCCTCACAGGAGTGGTGTCTCTATATCTTGTTTTTGGTTTGGGGGTTTTGCTGTTTCTTTGGGTGTGGGTTGGGTTTTGTTTGTTTCTTTGTTTGTTTTTTAAGCCATTAATATTTTTTAATGTGGTTAAAAAACAAAATACTTAAAAAGCCTATCAGGATGATGACTAACTGTAGAGGGAGTTGATCTCTTCTCTCAAGCAACCATCACCAGAACAAGAGGACACAGTCTCAAGCTGCACCAGAGGAAGTTTAGGCTGGAGGTGAGGAGAAAGTTCTTCACAGAGAGAGTTGTTAGCCATTGGAATGGGCTACCCAGGGAGGTTGTGGAGTCACCATCCCTGGAGGTGTTCAGGAGGAGATTGGACATGGCACTTGGTGCCATGGTTTAGTCATGAGGTCTGTGGTGACAGGTTGGACTCGATGATCTTTGAGGTCTCTTCCAACCTTGGTGATTCTGTGATTGTTATGTTTTAGAAGGCCTTGACTAGGTAAATGACAAATCAATAAATGCAGTATTATTTGCTTTGTCTTTTCTTCCATTTTTATAACATGGACCAAAGTATTCTAACTTGTTTAGTACAGAAGCCATTATTTCTCCTTTCCCTTTGTTGAAGCTGTTCTGTCCCAGCAGGTGTTGTGCCCTTTCTCTAATTCAGTGCTTCTTTATCTAAGTTAATATTTTATAGGAATGCTGCAAGAGATGGTCTGTATTAAGAGAGTAATACACAGCTTTAAGAAAGGCAACAGACTGGCTTGTTGCTATGGAAGATTGATTTTATTTTGTGTGCTAGGATACCTAGCTTGTGATATATAAAAGTAGGCCTTGGTCTATCGAGGCAGGAATGTGCTGGAGAGAGTCCAATAGAGAGCTAGAAGGATGACTGGGGGACTTGAACATCTCTCCCATGAAGAAAGACTGAGAGACCTGGGGCTGTGCAGTCTGGAGAGGAGAAGGCTGAAAGGGGATCTTGTCAAAGTCTATAAATACCTGAGGGGTGGGTGTCAAGCTGAAAGTGCCAGGCTTTTTTTGGTGGTGCCCAGTGACAGGACAAGGAACGACAGGTACAAGCTACAACACAGGAGGTTCCACCTCAACACAAGGAGACACTTCTGTGTGGTGAGGGTGATGGAGGACTGAAACAAGCTGCCCAGAGTGATTGTGGAGTCTTCGTCTCTGGAGGCTTTCAAAACCTGCCTGGTTGCCTTCCTGTGTGGCCTGTCCTAGGTGATCCTTCTTTGGCAGGTGATTGGACTGGATGATCTCTTGAGATCCCTTTCAACTCCTAACATTCTGTGATTTGATCCATATGTTGCATAAACTCTTCAAGAAACAATAAAAACCTCTTTTAAGGATGAGGCCTCATAAACATAAAAACCCCACTATCTTTTTCATGCTGCAAATATTCTTTACATCATAGAATCAGCCAGGTTGGAAAAGACCTCAGAGATCATCAAGTCCAACCTATTACCTAATACCTAACACCTCATGACAACTAAACCATGGCTCCAAGTGCCACATCCAATCCTTTTTTGAACACCTTCAGGGATGGGGACTCCACCACCTCCCTGGGCAGCACATTCCAATGGCCAGTCACTCTTTCTGGAAAGAACTTTCTCCTCACCTTGAGCCTATTTTCCTTCCACCAAGATGGAGAAAGTGTTTTAGAGTACTTACATTTTGTCCTGATTTTTTTTTCCAGATTAGTGGCTCTGTTTCTGGTTTGGTTTTGTTGGTTTGTTGGTTGGTTGGTTGGATTTTCCACAGGGGTATTCAATCAACATATGTCTGTGACAACTGACATCCAGACAACATTCAGTTCTTTGAAGCCATCAAGTATAATGTTGTACTACATCTGTATCATCACAATAATTGCCTGAAAAACAAGTGGCTCAGTGATTAATAGAAAGCAGCAAGAAGAGAGGAAGCAGTAAAAAAGAGAGGAAAAAAACCCAACACACACACAAAGAAAACCAAACCAGGCTGTGTGTATGAAAAGAGGAGATAAACAAATAATTTCTCTTTAAGATATTACTTTTTGTCAGGCAAAGAGTGGATAAGTCACTGAAGCAGCAATGTCTTTCAGCTACCAGCAGTGAGGATAAATACCTACTAATTACAGGCATTTTGAATAGTACAGAGTCTGCAGCATCAAAGTGATAATTAATCCCATGGTTTTGTCTTATTTCATACCAAAGCTGGTTTGCTTTTCTCTTGGTTTTGATATCAAACTCTAAGTACCTCTGCACATGTGGTGATTTTAATTACCTCTGCTTTAAGGAGAATAAACATTGCTGCTAAGCTGCGTTGTGCTCTCTGCCATGCCTATAATATGCCAGGCCTGGAGATGCATTTGCAGGATGCCAGAGGTCTACTCAGCAATGCATTGATCAGTCCATTTTATCTATTCCTAAAGTGCCTTTTCCTTTGCACTACAAGATTAAGAAGAGTGAGAGTCTACAGAGCGGATAGTTCACTTGCATTATTGTCTTTGAGATATGATTGAAGACAACCAAGTCCCATTAGAGATGGACAGACCCCACAAGAAGAGCTGATAACCACACTCTGTGATACATGGGGTGTCCCTGCCCATGGCAAGGGGGTTGGAACTAGATGATCCTTGTGGTCCCTCCCAACCCTGACTGATACTATACTATGATACCCAGAGACACATTAATGCTATTTAATTTCAAACCTCTGTTTAAGCCAAACCAACCACCAAAATAAACCCCAAATATGTAAACAAATGCCAACCAAACCAAACCCAACCAGAAGAGCTGATAACCTCTCTCTGTGATACCCAGAGACACATTAGTGCTATTTAAAATGTCTGTTTAAACCAAACCAAACCCAAAACAGAACAAACCAAACCAAACCAAGCACCAAAATAAACCCCAAATATGCAAAGAAAACCCAACCCAACCAAACCCAACCAGAAGAGCTGATAATCTCTCTCTGTGATACCCAGAGACACATTAGTGCTATTTAAAATGTCTATTTAAACCAAACCAACCTCCAAAATAAACCCCAAATAAGCAAAGAAAACCCAACCCAACCAAACCAAACCCAACCAGAAGAGCTGATAACCTCTCTCTGTGATAGCCAGAAACACATTAGTGCTATTTAATTTTAAATGTCTATTTAAAACAAAGCAACCACCAAAATAAACCCCAAATGAATAAACCCAACCCAACCCAAACCAAACCCAACCCAAACCAAACCACTACTAAAATAAACCCCAAATAAACAACCAAACCCAAGCCCAACCAACTAAACCAGAACAAAACAACCACCCAAATAAACCCCAAATAAACAAAACCCAACCAAACCAAAAAACCCCAGACCCAAACCAAACAAAAATAAACCACCCCAAAACCAACCAAATAAGAACCCAAACCAACCAACCAACAAACAAGGCCAACCAAAAGCAAACACCCAAATAAACAAAATACCTGATGGGATAGATTCATGGAGAAAATGATTTCAAGTCAGGTAGGTATCTTTTCACAGGCTGCTTGGCCTGATGAATGGAGGGGGGGAGGGAAATGAAAGCGTGCAGCTCACTTTCAACTTCAGCAGGGTTTTTAACAATCCCAGCTTGTTATGAGAAGCTTCAGCTATGTTGTCAATATCAGCCATCCCCAGGCTCAGGTTTGAAGTCAGATGGGGAACTTACTCCCCCAGGTTCCCATGAGCCTGTGTATTCATAGTGAATACCAACAGTCATCCTGTGAAGTGCTCCTGGTCCATCTCCACCTTCAAAAGACAGCTTCTGAGGCCTGTGGAGTGTTTGGTACCTTTTCAGTTTCTCTAAGGCATTGAACTTTTGGCCCAATTTGTATGTGAAGTCTGAGCAAATCCTGTGTTACTAAGCTCCCCAGGGAAATGGGTAAAGAAGTCACTAACTGTCTGCTGTAGCTGCTAGCTCATTGGACCTACTCCCAGGACACACATCTGCTATCTGTCCTCATTTCAGGAATTCCATGGCTTTAAGTTATAGGAACAAACTCTCTGTGTGGCACCTGAACTGTGGCGTGGACATATTGTCTCATCCTTATTTCTGCACAGCCCAAAGTCTTCTAGGGTTGGATCTGTTCTGTTCTGCTGCCCACCTTCTGCCTGAGGCTAATCCTTTCTTTGTATTTGGTAGTTATAAAACCAGTTGGAGTCCCAGTTGCATTCACTGGGAATATTTATGAGAATACAATACTGCAGTCACTCTGCTTCCCTCAGTAAAGATGTTTCAAGGGCCCAGTACTTTCCCATGACAGACCTAGCAAAGAAATAACTTTTTCTTAATGCTAGCTCAGTTTGGAGCAGCAAGCTTCAAAAAGTATCTGATCAGATGCAAGAACTCCAGAGGACAGGAACAGCAATACAAACACATTTAGAAAATAACCTAGCCAAAATGTTGAAAGAATGAATTTAGATTCTTCTAGAAAAGGAAAAGCTCTCCAGCCTGGGATTGCATGACCTGTGCACTTAGCAATGCAGTTGCCCATGCAAAACCTCTGCCTGCTGGCTTTGTGTAGTGCAAGTCTAAACATCATTGTTTTCCCACCATCTCAGCCATGCTCACAACTAGTGTGTCAGGTTCTGGGCCCCTCAGTTTAGGAAAGATGTTGAGTTGCTGGAAGGTGTCCAGAGAAGGGCAACAAAGCTGGGGAGGGGCCTGAAGCACAAGACCTGTGCGGAGAAGCTGAGGGAGCTGGGGTTGCTTAGCCTGGAGAAGAGGAGGCTCAGGGGAGACCTTATTGCTTTCCACAACTACCTGAAGGGAGATTCTAGCCAGGTGGGGGTTGGTCTCTTCCCCCAGGCAACCAGCACCAGAACAAGAGGACACAGTCTCAAGCTGTGCCAGGGGAGGTTTAGGCTGGATGTTAGGAAGACGTTCATCATAGAAGGAGAGATTGGCCATTGGAATGTGCTGCCCAGGGAGGTGGTGGAGTCACCATCACTGGAGGTGTTTAGGAAGAGACTGGATGGGGTGCTTGGTACCATGGTTTAGTTGAGTACATAGTGTTGGATGATAGGTTGGACTTGATGATCTCAAAGGTCTCTTCCAACCTGGTCTGGTCTATTCTATTCTATTCTATTCTATCCCATCCCATCCCATCGCATCCCATCCCATCCCATCCTATCCTATCCTATCCTATCCTATCCTATCCTATCCTATCCTATCCTATCCTATCCTATCCTATCCTATCCTATCCTATCCTACACAGATCCCAGTTTAGTGAACTAGGAGCTGCTAAGTTTTTGTCTCCAGAAAGCCTCAGTCACATCTTGCAGCCCAGTGCCTATTTTGTGCTGCAGTATACAGTGGTAGCAGGAAGCTGGAGATCGATGGGCCCACCAGCATTTCTTGAAGTCAGGAAGATGTGGGAAGATATGTTCAGCTTCATACTGCTGATTTCATTAGCCACAAAAAAAAAAACCCAACCAAACCTCAGTTTAATTTCCACATGCACCTGTTAGAGCAAAATCTTACTCAATAACTCAATAGGACTAACTTGCCCCTTTCTTTTCATTGATTAAATGTGCACTTTAGGCTAACCTACAGCTGTAGCTGAAAGCAGTTAAGAACAAGAAACACCTCATTGGGTGAGATGAATGATTTGCCCCGAGTAGTGTTTTTCCTTCAGCAGTTGTAGCAGAAGGTGCTGCTGGGAGCATGCAGGCCTCATGTGCCTTTCTCCTTGCCCTCAGTCGTGCCCCCTTTGCCTTCTCTCCAGCCTCCATCTCTTTCATTCTTTTTTGTAGACTCATAGAATCAACCAGGTTGGAAGAGACCTCCAAGATCATCCAGTCCAACCTATCACCTAGCCCTATCCAGTCAATCAGACCAAGGCACTAACTGCCTCATCCAGGCTCTTCTTGAAGATCTCCAGGGATGGCAACTCCACCACCTCCCTGGGCAGCACATTCCAATGGCCAATCACTCTCTCTGTGAAGAACTTCTTCCTAATATCCAGCCTGAACCTGCCCTGGCACAACTTGAGACTCTGGCCCCTCGTTCTGTTGCTGGTTGCCTGGGAGAACAGACCGACCCCTACCTGGCTACAACCTCCTTTCAGGTCGTTGTAGATGGCAATGAGGTTTCCCCTGAGCCTTCTCTTCTCCCGGCTAAACAACCCCTTTGCTAAACAACCCTCTTGCCTTTAACTCTGCTGGCTCACCATCTATTCTGAAGGGCTTGTTTTCAGGAAGCAGATAAGGCATTTCAGCACTTTATGGTTTAAACATGAGGTCTCAGTATATGGGACAGTCCTGAGAATGAGAGCAGCATTCATCAGGGCATATGAACCGTATCTGGAGGAACACAATCCACATTGCTTGGTGTTTCTATTCTGTTCCCTCCAGACATAGCACAGGCCAAGGTCATTAATCCCAATTTTAATTGCTTTTCTCTCTCATTAAGTTGTCTGTGCCAGAAAGCTGGATCCATCCAGCTGAGGAGAAGGGGCAATTAAAATCTTTTTGATTGTTATTGCCTCAAAGAGCTGCCACTATAGTGAATGTTTCTGAGCAGAAAAGAAAGGATTGTTCGTCTCAGCCGTGTTAAAGGTGTTCCGAAAGGACAGCTTTAAGGACTGCATTTTTAAACCACAGCATCTTTTGCCAACCTCATGAAGTTCAATAAGAGCAAGTGCAGGGTCCTGCATCTGGGTCGAGGCAATCCCAGGCACAAATACAGGCTGGGCAGTGACTGGCTGGAAAGCAGCCCTGAGGAGAGAGACTTGGGGGTGCTGGTGGACAAGAAGCTCAACAGGAGCTCTCAGTGTGCACTTACAGCCCGCAAAGCCAATCAGATCCTGGGCTGCATCAGGAGAAGTGTGGCCAGCAGGTCGAGGGAGGTGATCCTCCCCCTCTACTCAGCCCTGGTGAGACCCCACCTGGAGGACTGTGTCCAGTTCTGGAGTCCCTATTACAAGAGGGATGTGGAGGTGCTGGAAGGTGTCCAGAGAAGGGCCACAGGGATGATCAGAGGGCTGGAGCACTTCTCCTCTGAGGACAGACTGAGGGAGTTGGGGCTGTTCAGTCTGGAGAAGAGAAGGCTCTGAGGTGACCTAATTGTGGCCTTCCAGTATCTGAAGGGGGCTACAGGAAGGCTGGGGAAGGACTTCTCAGGATCTCAGGTAGTGATAGGACTAGGGGGAATGGAATGAAGCTGGAGGTGAGGAGGAAGTTCTTCCCCATGAGAGTGGTGAAGCCCTGGAATGGGTTGTCCAGCCTGATGTAGTGTGGGGTGTCCCTGCCCATGGCAGGGGGGTTGGAACTAGATGATCCTTGTGTTGCCTTCCAACCCTGACTGATGCTATGATACTATTTTAAATGACAGCCATATCCCTGCTTTTTATTTTCAAAGACACTAGAAGGATGCATGCCTTCTGTGCCATTGTGCTTTACTTTTTGGTCTATATAAGCTTCTTGGGAGCTAGCAAGATCTGTGTTGGATGACTTGTCGAAGCCAGATAAATGAATGTCTCTGTTTGAAAATCACATGATGTATTTCTAGCTACTTCTTCGCTACATGGCAATAAATAAGAACAGTATAATTCATGCCAGGCTTTTCTTTTTCATCTTTCAGAAAAGAGATTTAAAAGGAGTAGAGTGATATAGAGCAGGCACTGTAGTAAACCTTGACAGAACACTTCCTTTTCTTTTCCCCCTTCTTTTCTTAGCTGTCCTAGCAAAAGTGGTTTCATTTTTGTTCTCCTTATTTAGCTTAATGCTAAAATAAAGTTAACAGTGAATAATGATCCTTCCAATGAGCATTTAAAAAGGTAATTCACCCATTAGAATTTCAGCTCTGATATTTCTGCACCTATAGTTGGAGTATCTATTTCTTGTGGATCTTTTCTGTGTTGAAAGGTAAGAAAAAACCTTGGATCTTTGATGGACTTCTGCTGCTGGCTTGTAGCTAAGCAATTTATCTTGTTCCTGTATCATAGGATCATCATAGAATCATGGCAATGGCTTAGGTTGGAAGGGACCTCAGAGATCATCTACTCCAACCTCACCACCATGGGCAGGGATGCCTCCCAATTAGAATAGAATAGAATAAACCAGATTGGAAGAGACCTTCAAGATCATCGCGTCCAATCCATCATCCAATCCAACCCACCTAAACAACTAACCCATGGCACCAAGCACCCCATCAAGTCACCTCCTGAACACCTCCAATAATTAGACTCAGCTTCTCGAGGTCTCATCCAACCTGGCCTTGAACACACCAAGCGAGGAGACACCCACAGCCTCCCTGGGTCGCCTGTTCCAGATTCTCACCACCCTTGTACTGAAGAACTTCTTCCTAAGATCCAGTCTGAATCTACTCTTCCTCAGCTTCAAACCATCCCCCCTTGTACTACTACTAGACACCTTTGTGAAAAGTCCCTCTCCAGCCTTCCTGTAGGATCCCTTCTGCTATGGAAGGCAGCTCTAAAGTCCCCCCAGAATCATAGCAGCTACTGTGATATAGAGTTACTGTACATAAAAGTGGAAAAGCTTGAAAGCATCAGGAGTGAGATTCTCTTTACAGATATGATTTGAATTAATGCAGCTCATTCATTTTCATACTTGATAAATACTCCTTTCAACATTTCCCCCTAAACTGATTCTCAGAAATCATAGAGTCACAGAATCAACCAGGTTGGAAAAGACCTCAGAGGTCATCAAGTCCAACCTATTACGTAATACCTAACACCTCATGACAACTAAACCATGGCTTCAAGTGTCACATCTAATCCCTTTTTGAACACCTCCAGGAATGGTGACTCCACCACCTCCCTGGGCAGCACATTCCAATGGCCAGTTACTCTTTCTGGGAAGAACTTTCTCCTCACCTTCAGCCTAAACCTCCCCTGGCACAGCTTGAGACTGTGTCCTCTTGTTCTGGTGCTGGTTGCCTGGCAGAAGAGACCAAACCCCTCCTGGCTACAACCTCCCTTCAGGTAGTTGTAGACAGCAATTAGGTCTGCCCTGAGCCTCCTCTTCTCCAGGCTAAGCAACCCCAGCTCCCTCAGCCTCTCCCTATAGAGCTGTGCCCCAGACCTCTTCCCAGCCTCATTGCCTTTCTCTGGACAGATCCAAATGTCTCAATATCCTTCTTAAATTGAGGAGCCCAGAACTGGACACAGTATTGAAAGTGTGGCCTAACAGCAAGCATTTTCCCCCCACACCCCCCCTGCATTTTCTCCATCTTGAAAGTGTATTTCCATATTTTCGGAGAATGGAAAGTCTAAGCACAAGTAATTAAGATCCTACCAATTGCTAAGCAATAAGGCCTCTAGGTAAGCTCTTTAATTACAGCACAGGCTGCAGCACTAATCCATGGCTTGGATTACAACTGAGCATACGCTCTGTGTCACAAGAAGCCTGCAGCCTGCGTGACCTCAGCAGGAATGAGTCTGGAATTCACAGATCCTTCTCATTCAGTTTCAGCATTCAGCATTCTGGCAGAATATAGAATTTGCTCCTAGAAAATTCTCTTTCCTATATCTTCCTTTTGGTTCTTATGGGGCTGCACCTGGGAAGGCAGGATGGGGTGCTTGGTGCCATGGTTTAGTTGATGAGATGGTGTTGGGTCATAGGCTGGACTTGATGATCTCAGAGGTCTCTTCCAACCTGGTTAATTCTATTCTATTCCAATTCTATTCTAAGGGCTCATCTGCAACAGCAGATTTTGCTGCTCAGGGGAATAGACCTTGTGCTCCTAACCCATTAGAAACTTACTGGATCCCTGTGGCATCTGTCTGATGGCAAGGAATTATTCAGCTAAATAGAAATTCATTGGTAGGCACAGATTAATTATTAGTGCAGTTTTTCTCTGGGGAATCACAGAATTGTCAAGGTTGGAAGGAACCTCAAGGATCATCTAGTTACAATGCCATGGCCAGGGACACCTCACACTACATAAGCTTGCTCAGAGACACATCCAGCCTGGCCTTAAAAACCTCCAGGGATGAGGCTTCCAACATCTCCCTGGGCAACCTGTTCCAGTGTCTCACCAAACTCATGGGGAAGAACTTCTTCCTAACATCCAACCTGAATCTACCCATTTCTAGCTTTTTGCCATTGCCACCAGTCCTATAATTACCTAACAGCCTCTATATATTACAAGCAAACCAGCAAATACTTCCAGAGGTCCATTGTGTCTTATACAAATGACCAACACCTTTTGCTCCTCTTTATCTGGCTCCAAGCCAGGCCCCTCCCCTCCCTCCCCCTCCCCCCTCCCCTCCCTCCCCTCCCTCCCCTCCCCTCCCCTCCCCTCCCCCCCCTCCCCTCCCCCCTCCCCTCCCCTCCCCTCCCTCCCTCCCTCTCCTCCCTCTCCCTCCCTCCTCCCCTCTCCCTCTCCTCTCCTCTCCTCTCCTCTCCTCTCCTCTCCTCTCCTCTCCTCTCCTCTCCTCTCCTCTCCTCTCCTCTCTCTCCTCTCCTCTCCTCTCCTCTCCTCTCCTCTCCTCTCCTCTCCTCTCCTCCCTCTCCTCTCCTCTCCTCTCCTCTCCTCTCCTCTCCTCTCCTCTCCTCTCCTCTCCTCTCCTCTCCTCTCCTCTCCTCTCCTCTCCTCTCCTCTCCTCTCCTCTCCTCTCCTCTCCTCTCCTCTCCTCTCCTCTCCTTCTGTCTCCTCTTGCCACAGAAAGGAAGCTGCCATTTTCCATGAGAAGCCCTTTAAGGATGACACATTCATCTGTGTGGGTTTTGGTCCTTTTTTTTTCAGGAAGTGAAAGTTCCTTTCTGGAGTTAACATTCCCTTTAGGCAAGTTGTGATCCATAGATTATTGACAGAAAATGCTGTAGCTGCTCTTTTGAAACCTTTATAGCCTGAAGAGCCTGTCTGTGTGCTTCCTCTAAAGCAATAATTACAGCTTGTCCTTCGCAGCTTCATGACCTCCACACAGGTGAAATGTTTTTTTACTGAAATGATCAAAAAATCACAGAATCACCAAGGTTGGAAGAGACCTCAAAGATCATCAAGTCCAGCCTGTCACCACAGATCTCATGACTAAACCATGGCACCAAGTGGCACGTCCAATCCCTTCTTGAACACCTCCAGGGATGGTGACTCCACCACCTCCCTGGGCAGCACATCCCAATGGCTAATGGTTAGCCCATAGCTTGAGTCCTGTGTCCAGTTCTGGGCCCCTCAGTTTAGGAAAAATGTTGAGTTGCTGGAAGGTGTCCAGAGAAGGGCAAGAAAGCTGGGGAGGGGTGTGGAAGACGACAAGTTTGTCTCTCTTAATGTAAATCAACAAAGATAAAGTGACCAATCTTGGATGCAAATCAGCTTGTGATTGCATCGTGATAACACCCGGACTACAACAATGGACCTAAGGACCCAGCCATCAGGCTTTCTGGGCAGGGTGGTTTCCGCCCAAAAGACTGGAGCAACTACTGTTTTGGAGAGAGAAACAGAGGAGAGAAACGGAGGAGAAAAACGGGGAGAAAAACGGAGATGAAGAAAAACACAGGAGACGGGCCAGGCCGCTGAGAAGCCGGGACAATGCTGCTCCGGAGAAAAGAAGCTGCCCGGAGGACCACAGCTCCAGCCAAATCCTCAGCACTCTTTCTCTACAGACCCAGGCTGCCCAGAGGAGCCTCAGCACTGTTCCTGTATCAACCCAACATCTCCCCAGAGGACCACAGCTGTTCTCCAGCAAAAGTCTCACCAGCGTTTCTCTCTACAAACCCAACATCTGCAGCACCTTGCCTCCACAGACTTTAACTGTCTTGGGGGGGATGAGGGGTGTGGTAATATAATTCCTTTCCTCTTCTATCTCTCGTCCCTCTCTCCCTCTCTCTTTTCTCCCTCTCCCCTTTCTTATGTCCACTTTATTTATGTAATAAATAGTCTAGCTGTTGATACTTTGGCCTCGTTTGTGCCTTTAATTTCACAACACGGGAATATTTAAAAGAACTGTGTCTCCGGACCGTGACAAGGGGTCTGGAGCACAGCCCTGTGAGGAGAGGCTGAGGGAGCTGGGGTTGCTTAGCCTGGAGAAGAGGAGGCTCGGGGAGACCTTCTTGCTCTCAACAACTACCTGAAGGGAGGTTGTAGCCAGGTGGGGGTTGGTCTCCACTCCAAGGCAATCAGAACTAGAACAAGAGGACACAGTGTCAAGCTGTGCCAGGGGAAGTTTAGGATGGATGTTAGGAAGAAGTTCTTCCTAGAAGGAGATTGGCCATTTGAATGTGCTGCCCAGGGAGGTGGTGGAGTCACCATCACTGGAGGTGTTTAGGAAGAGGCAGGATGAGGCATTTGGTGCCATAGTTTAGTTGATTAGATGGTGTTGGGTGACATGTTGGACTCGATGATCTCAAAGTTCTTTTCCAACATGGTTAATTCTGTTCTGTTCTATTGTCTTTTACTTTCCTAGTAATTTCTATCAGCAGAATCATGTTTTTGACAGGGACTGGGGATTGATTAGGAAAACTGTTCGTGCAGGAACCCGGAACTTCTCACTTGTTTGGAATGGAATGGAATGGAATCGAGTAGAGTAGAATTAGAATAGAGTAGATTAGAATAGAATAGAATACAACAGAATATAGACTAGAATATTGGAATGGAATGGAATGGAATGGAATGGAATGGAATGGAATGGAATGGAATGGAATGGAATTGAGTAGAGTAGAATTAGGATAGAGTAGAGTAGATTAGAATTAGAATAGAATAGAATAGAATAGAATAGAATAGAATAGAATAGAATAGAATAGAATAGAATAGAATAGAATGGAATGGAACAGAATAGAATAGAATAGAATAGAATAGAATAGAATAGAATAGAGAATAGGATAGAATAGAGAATAGAATAGAATAGAATAGAGACTAGAATATTAGAATTGAATATTGGAATGGAATGGAATGGAATGGAATGGAATGGAATGGAATGGAATGGAATGGAATGGAATAGAATAGGAATAGAACCTCTTCAGCATAAAAAAGAAAAAACACCAAAAGCTTTGAATGTCACTTTTTTTTTTCTTTGCCTCTCACCTACCATCAGAGGAAAAACAAATGAAGGGGCTTACAGTAGATGTGTCTGAGACCTCTATGCATAAAACTCATTTTTTAGTAGCCACTTTATATAATGTATCTAATTAATTTGGGGGGGAAAAAAATATTTCAGGGAAGTAGCAAATGGTGTGTTTCTTTGCAATTAAATTTTCCTCTCTTCCTTAGGAACATCATTTAGTAATGTCCCACTTATATAATTATTAATGGAGGCTATAAATATAAGTAATTAGGCTTAAGGCTTACTGAATTAATCCTTAATGTGATTAATTTTTGCATTTGGAAAAGAAAAAACCCAACAAACTAGAGAATAATTGACTAATTATTATAATGGATTTGCCATTCTCATCAGTTTACTTTGAGTAATAAATGTAGGGTTACATAGTGAATTCCATAGACAAAACTCTTTAGTCTCTTCTAGCACATCCCATTTAATCTTGTGCTATCTTTTACTTTTTTAATTATATTTTAAACTTTACCAGAAATTGTAAAAGTATTTTAATTATTACCTCATGTGCTTGTCTTTTCACAACAAAATTCAGTGACTGGTTTGAGAGTAGCCCTGAAGAAAGGCTGGGGGTGCTGGGGATGAGAAGCTCAACAGGAGCCAGCAGTGTGCACTCACAGCCCAGAAAGCCAACCAGAGCCTGGCCTGCAGCAAGAGAAGCAGAGCCAGCAGGGTGAAGGAGGTGATTCTCCCCCTCTACTCCATTCTGATGACACCCCAGCTGGAGTACTGTGTCCAGTTCTGGAGCCCCTAGGACAGGAAGGATCTGGAGGTGCTGGAGTGTGTCCAGAGAATGGCCATGAGGATGATTAGAGGGCTGGAGCACCTCTTCTATGAGGGCAGGCTGAGGGAGTTGGGGCTGTTCAGTCTGGAGAAGAGAAGGCTCTGAGAAGACCTAATTGTGGCCTTCCAGTATCTGAAAGGGGCTACAAGAAAGCTGGGGAGAGACTGGAAAGCTGTTGTTGAACCACAACAACGCCATACAGTGCTACAGGCTGGGGACAGTGTCTGCAGAGTGGCCAGGCAGAAAGGGACCTGGGGGTACTGGCTGACAGTAGGCTGAACATAAGTCATCAGTGTGCCCAGGTGGCCAAGAAGGCCAATGGCATCCTGGCCTGCATCAAGAATAATGTGGCCAGCAGGAGCAGGGAAATCATTGTGCCCTGTGCTCAGCACTAGTTAGGCCACACCTTGAGTCCTGTGTTCAGTTCTGGGCACCTCAGAAAGATGTTGAGTTGCTGAAAGGTGTCCAGAGAAGAGCAACAAAGCTGGGGAGGAGTTTGGAGCACAGCCCTGTGAGGAGAGGCTGAGGGAGCTGGGGTTGCTTAGCCTGGGGATGAGGAGGCTCAGGGGAGACATTATTGCTGTCTACAACTACCGGAAAGGAGGTTGTAGCCAGGAGGGGGTTGGTCTCTTCCCCCAGGCAACCAGCAGCAGAAGAAAAGGGCACAGTCTCAGGCTGCACCAGGGGAGGCTTACGCTGGATGTTAGGAAGAAATTCTTGCCAGCAAGAGAGATTGTCCATTGGAATGTGCTGCCCAGGGAGGTGGTGGAGTCACCATCACTGGAGGTGTTTAAAAAGTGACTGGATGAGGCACTGTGCCATAGTTTAGTTGATTAGATGGTGTTGGACGTTGATCTCTGAGGTCTTTTCCAACCTGGTTAATTCTGTTCTGTATTCTGTATTCAGTTCTTCCGGAAGACAAATGCAATAGTGAATGCATCCCCTCCTCTGCATTTCTCCTAGCTTTTTTAATGCTGATCTGACATCATACAGTATGGCACATCCCTCTGGTCAGTTTGGCCTGCTGTCCCCTCCTAAGGTCTTGCCCAGTCCCAGCCTGCTGTTGGAGAGATGGCCTTGATGCAGTGCAAGCACTGCTCAGCAGTAGCCAAAAGGCTGATGTGTTCCCAACAGGTTTCTAGCTACCAGTACAAAGGGAAAATTAACTCCATCTCAACCAGACCCAATAGAATAGAATAGAACAGAACAGAACAGAACAGAACAGAATAGAATAGAATAGAATAGAATAGAATAGAATAGAATAGAATAGAATAGAATAGAATAGAATAGAATAAGGGAATGGAGAAAACAAAGGTCATGGGGTGTTATTAAATTAATTCCCTACCTGAAACAAAATAAATATCTTCTCTGATCACCCTGCTTTAGGAAGCTTGCTAGCACTGTTTGGAAACCGTTCTTGTGGTCAGCTGCTGCTCTCACTGTGAAACTGCTCAAGTTCTGCTCTGAGCTTTAATTTACCATCAACTGATAGCTTTGAGGATTTGTTATCTGCTGTCTGTTTTGTCCTAGCAGGTTCTGTTCAAACCACCCTGTGACTGGCTCTGCTTGATAAACTTTGCTTCAAAGTGCCTCCTAGATGAGGTTTGCAAGGCTTCTGCCCTATAAGGCATCATTAGAAATCCTCTTCTCTCTCACAATTACATTTGAGGCACATCAGGCAGCACTTATTTAATCAGTGTAATGGTTGTTCCATTAAGCAGTGATGGTTCTGTATTTATTGAAGCAAAATCAAGTAAAATGCTTTGTATAAACACAGGTCAACAGTGGTTACCTTCCCCAGCTACAAATCTTGTTAGGAAATAAATTACTTTGAAATGAGCTAGTTTCCAAAAGCCCATGGTGATTGGATCCATCGATTCAGCTATTTATTGTTTGAGCCCATAATTTGCTAGGATTAATCTCCTGGTGATGGGCCAGTAATTACTCAGGGCACCTCATTTAGCCTTTTGCAAAGTGGGGTATTTATTTGGGTTTGCTCCTCTGAAACTCTCCTGTTGTTTCACAACTCAACAGTGGGGAAAAGGTTTTGATCGCTCCTTCTGCACCTTTTAGATGGAGAATTTTTGAATGTCAGTTTGAGCCTTTCTCATTAAATGTTTCTTTTGGTTTTATTGATCCTTTTAGGTTGGGTTTTGTTTGGTTGGCTTTAATATATATACATATATATATATGTCATAGTATCAGTCAGGGTTGGAAGGGACCACAAGGATCATCTAGTTCCAACCCCCCTGCCATGGGCAGGGACACCCCACACTAGATCAGGCTGGACAGAGCCTCATCCAGCCTGGCCTTAGACACCTCCAGGGATGGGGCCTCATCCACCTCCCTGGACAACCCATTCCAGGGCTTCACCACTCTCATGGTGAAGAACTTCCTCCTCACATCCAGCCTGAATCTCCCCACCTCCAGCTTCATTCTATTATATATATGTAGGAGAATGGCATTGTTGGTATGGTTATGCCTGCTTCTGATACGGTTTGGATGGTCCTTGTTTCTACAGTCCACTTTCCTCCAGGCTGGATGTGGCTCTGGGCAACCTAATCATAGAATCAATAAGGTTGGAAAAGACCTCAAAGATCATCAAGTCCAACCTGTCACCCAAGACCATGGCACCAATCTAGTGGGAAGTGTTCCTGTCTATGGCAGGGAGGTTGGCACTAGGTGATCCTTGGGGTCCCTTCCAACCCTAACAATTCTGTGTTTGATTCCTATCAACTACTTAATCTTACCTTAGTTTTATTTTTTCAACAATTCTCTCCCTCATCATTTCCAACTAAGATTATTTTCCATTTCTGGATTTGAGATGTCCATTTGGATGCCATTGGAGGGCATACACAGGGATATTAATATATATATACTCATATTTAGTGAGGTATATTATATTTGAGTTTTATATCTGGGGAGAAATATGTGTATGGTTCAATTTTAACTTAATTATTCACTTACTTAGTTACCTTTTCAGGTGTATTTTTCTTTTCCTAATTGTGCTGTGATAAACAGCAGTTAAAATATTCCTTCACTTAGTCTCCACTGTCAGGCATTGTGGTTTTATCTATTTAAATTCCTTCTCTGAAGTGTCTTTTCTGATAGTTATGCCCAGTTCTTATCTGGTAGCCAGTATGCATCTATCTATCTATCTATCTATCTATCTATCTATCTATCTATCTATCTATCTACCTACCTACCTACCTACCTACCTACCTATGTATCTATTTATCTGTCTACCTACCCATCCATCCATCCATCCATCTATCTATCTATCTATCTATCTATCTATCTATCTATCTATTGATCTATCAATCAATCTATCGATCTATCTATCTATCCATCCATCCATCCATCCATCCACCTACCTACCTACCTATGTATCTATTTGTCTACCTACCCATCTATCTATCCATCTATCTATCTACCTATCTATCTATCGATCTGTCGATCTATCTATCCATCCATCCATCCATCCACCTACCTATGTATCTATTTGTCTACCTACCCATCTATCTATCCATCTATCTATCTACCTATCTATCTATCTATTGATCTATCAATCGATCTATCGATCTATCGATCTATCTATCTATCTATCTATCCATCCATCCATCCATCCATCCATCCACCTACCTATGTATCTATTTGTCTACCTACCCATCTATCTATCCATCTGTCTATCTACCTATCTATCTATCTATTGATCTATCAATCGCTCTATTGATCTATCGATCTATCTATCTATCCATCCATCCATCCATCCACCTACCTACCTATGTATCTATTTGTCTACCTACCCATCTATCTATCCATCTATCTATCTATCTATCGATCTATCGATCTATCTATCCATCCATCCATCCATCTATCTATCCATCCACCTACCTATGTATCTATCCATCCACCTACCTATGTATCTATTTATCTATCTATCTATCTATCTATCTATCCATCCATCCATCCACCTACCTACCCATCTACCTGTCATCTACCTATCTATCTATCTATCTATCTATCTATCTATCTATCTATCTATCCATCCATCCACCTACCTACCCATCTACCTGTCTGTCTACCTATCTATCTATCTACCCACCTACCTATCTATCTACCTACTTACCCACCCATCTAAGGTGCTGTGCTGGGACTGCATCTCCCCTTTCCTCTGCCTTGGAGGAAAGTGGAGATTATGGGGAGGGGGTTTGAGTCCCTGTGTTGTCACAGGTGGACAGGCTGAGCTAGATGTGTTTTGCAGCCACACAGGTCTTGTGGAGCTGGTCAGAGAGCTGGCCAGAATGTAGGAGTCCCTGTCTGGCTGCAAAAAAAAGCCCATAAGAGACATTTTTGTTACAGCATTCGAGATGTGTGTGTGTGTGATGGGGGCTCATTGGCTTCATCAGCCAGTTCCCAGTGGTTTGATAGGTGAGATCCCTCCTTGGCAGCCTGTCGTGGGCTGCAATAGAGAGGTTCACAATTGCAATTAACCACTATAGCTTTGTGCAAAAGTCTGCAGGTTTTGGATTTATAATTGATTATTATTTTTTTCTAAGAGCTTTGGGTTATGGGTATTTTTTTTTCCCCACTCACATGCACCAACTTCTCCATCCCCATCTCATGCTTTTTTGGCTGCACGCCTGAGCAGGAGGCAGGAGGTGAAGGCAGCTACGCTCTCCTTCAGTGCCTCACTGAGAGATTGGAGGTGGGCAGCCCTTTGGTTTCATCCTTCATTGGCTTTTCCCAACCCCTTCAGTAGGGAACAACATCCTTACAGATGGGAATAGAGAGGTTTGGGGAGAAATTATGACTATGCTTATCCCAAGAAAGGTTGGACCAGATGATCCTGAGGTCCCTGTGTTCAAGGATTCTGTTCAAGGATTATATCATAGTATCATAGCATCAGTCAGGGTTGGAAGGGACCACAAGGATCATCTAGTTCCAACCCCCCTGCCATGGGCACGGACACCCCACACTAGATCAGGCTGGACAGAGCCTCATCCAGCCTGGCCTTAAACCCCTCCAGGGATGGGGCCTCATCCACCTCCCTGGACAACCCATTCCAGGGCTTCACCACTCTCATGGTGAAGAACCTCCTCCTCACATCCAGCCTGAATCTCCCCACCTCCAGCTTCATTCCATTCCCTCTAGTCCTATCACTACTTGAGATCTAACAACCTACCTACCTGCTTATGTTATTATGCATATATATATATATACATATATTTGTGTGAACCATGCAGCCATGCCTTTTGAAAATTAAAAGAAGCAGCCATAACCTTAACAAATTAGGATTTTTGTACCCTCCCCCAATTCCCCTTTTTTTAATCACCTGACTGAAGGACATAAGTTAATCCTATATCTTTCACCCCCACTGCCTTGGTAGAAACAAGATCAAACCGTATTACCTAAACTGAGGTGATTACACATTATAGGGATTAGCATTTTGTTAAGAACTGAAAGTGAAAATTCTCCTTGGTGGGCGTAGCAGCATGAACTTTAACTCTGGAAATGGCAGGAGAGGAATTTCTGAGCATGAGGAGGACTTAGCAATAGCTGTGATAAATACCATGGCTTGATTGCCCTTGGTTAGCAGAAATAAATGTTGTATTTTTTTCTACTTCCTACTTTCCTTCATTTCTAGGCTCTTTTTAGGACTTGTATACTGAGTGAAAACTCAACAGACTTTACTTTTTCTGATTTAAAAATACGCCCATAGCTCTTTCATAGCATTGCAAGTCATGCACTAGCAGGGCAGGATGCTCATGCTAAACATGAGCCAGCAGCGTGCCCAGGGGGCCAAGAAGGCCAATGGCATCCTGGCCTGTATCAGGAACAGTGTGGCCAGCAGGAGCAGGGAGGTCTTTCTGCCCTGTACACTGCACTGGTTAGGCCACACCTTGAGTCCTGTGTCCAGTTCTGGGCTCCTCAGCTTAGGAAAGATGTTGAGTTGCTGGAAGGTGTCCAGAGAAGGGCAACAAAGCTGGGGAGGGGTTTGGAGCACAGCCCTGTGAGGAGAGGCTGAGGGAGCTGGGGTTGCTTAGCCTGGAGAAGAGGAGACTCAGAGGAGACCTTACTGCTCTCTACAACTACCTGAAGGGAGGTTGTAGTTAGGTGGGGGTTGGTCTCCTGGGTGGCCAGCACCAGAACAAGAGGACACAGTCTCAAGCTGTGCCAAGGGAAGTTTAGACTCGAGGTGAGGAGAAAGTTCTTCATAGAAAGAGAGCTTGGCCATTGGGATGTGCTGCCCAGGGAGGTGGTAGAGCCACCATCACTGGAGGTGTTTAGGAAGAGACTGGATGGGGTGCTCAGTGCCATGGTTTATTTGCTTAGATGTTGTTGGGTGATAGGTTGGACTTGATGATCTCAAAGGTCTTTTTCAACCTGGTCTATTCTATTCTATTCTTTCTATTCTATTCTATTCTATTCTATTCTATTCTATTCTATTCTATTCTATTCTATTCTATTCTATTCTATTCTACTCTACTCTACTCTACTCTACTCTACTCTACTCTACTCTATTCTATTCATGAAACAGAAGTTATTTGGCCTTCAACTTCACAGAATTTAGGATG